>JAJGRW010000865.1:2009747-2201351 GCA_025461045.1 Carex parvula | reverse complement strand
AAAATATAGAAAAAGAAAAAAAAAATAGAATAAAAGTGAGGATAAAAGCAGTAAGGGTGACCTACGCAGACTGGTTTACCAATAGCTCGAGAAAACCTCCAAATTTAATTTTTGTACATATTAATTTTCGAAAAATAGTCACAAGTACCAACACACTTAGTTGTCATACTTTGCTCCAATCAATTGGGAAGGAAAATCAAAATTTATATCATAGAATTCCTATTGATTGAAGGATCCATGTATAATCAAGGGGAAAATGAATACTCTCATTTTAGGATATTTGTGAAATAGATTGTTTGATAATAATTATTCCAGGGTTAGCATAATGGGTCAATCATGGGGTGAATAAGTGTTCAAGTGGAGAGATCATTAATAGTTTAGAGTTCTAAATTTTTATTGTCATGCCAATTGTAACCAAACCTAGATTCTAATTAAATTTTAAACAGTCCTTGAGATTGTATGGTTAACCTAGACCGATCTTTGACTAGCTGGGATGTTGTTGCTTGAGGACAAGCAACAATTCAAGTTGGGAGGCGTGATCAGAGTCAAAATGATGATGATTTACGTAGGGTTTTGGCTTAGGTTTTGCATATTTTCTCACACTTATGTTTAATATTTTAGAGAAAAAGGCTACTGTCACCCTTCTTTATGTTTTATTGTAGAAAACAGGTTTTGGGACAATTTCACATCAAAAGGAGCTAGAATCAGGTCAATCGGATCAGCGATGCCTTCAACTAAGTCTTGGTTACGGCCCGTATTGGTTAATACGGACCAGACATAGCACAGACTCAGAAGATGGCGCAGGAAGTTCCAACCATAACCGCCAAGGTCTCATTACGGACCGTATTACCTGATACGGTCCGTATCCGAAGGCGTCTCTTGGGAAATAACTGCCGACAGCTGTTTCCAGATTGATTTCTTAGCCTCCAATCAACCTCTACACGTCCCTACACTCCTATATAAGGCCCCTGGGCAGATAGAATTGGTATCTTTGTACTTAGGGTTAGATTTGATTAAAGGGAGAGAGAGGAGTGATTGTAACCATGCCGTTCCGTGGCTAAGTTCATTTTCTTAGGGCTAGGCAGTAAACCTTGTTACTCTTGATGTTTTGATATATATATTTCTGTTGATTATGGTTTCTTGTTGTTGTATCGAATATGCTTTTGTGATTTATTATCTATTCATCTAATTTCAATGATCTAGTTTGAGTTCATTAGGGTAGTGACAGTGCTTTAATAACTCTTTAAACTATTTGGATGAGTTAGCCTCGTTGAGATCTATTAGGTTTATGTGAAGCAAACCTTCGCGGGAAAACCATAAACCAGAACAACAAAACGCATGACCAAATTCCATCATTTGTGTAAGGTAAATCGCAGTGATCTGTGTAGTAATTTGGGAGATAAGAGACCCAATAGTTGCGTAAGGTAAATCGCATTGTCCTGAGTAGAGTCTCGATGAAAGATCTGTCATTCTGTCGTAACATAAATCGCAGTGACCTTTGTAGTTATTTTTCATAAAACAACAACAGGAAATCAGACGCAACAGGAATATATTGTCAAGGCGGATTGAGTGACAATGGTGTGCCAAAACCCTAGGAATTCTCATCTCTATCTTTACTTTAATTACTTTTAATTGTTTCCTAATTTACATTGATCAACAAACATCTCTCAAAATTTCAGATTTCATCTAGCCTTTCGAAAGGTTGTGATTCAATCGCTCAAAGCATTGAACCAATATTCCCTGTGGATCGACCTCGCATATACTACTCGATAAGGATTGCGCGCTTGCAGTCCGAACCGATAGCATTTACGAGTTTATAAATATTAAAAGAAACATTGCTCTCTTTTGAGTGATCAGATATGTCTAAACATGGGTACGGCACGGCACGTCTAAGTACTGGCATGGCATGTCGAGACACAGATACGACACGACACGTTTCAAAATAAAATTTCAATTTCTTTTACTCTTTAGTAACATTTTCTCAAATGATACCCAAACAAAAATACTACAAAATATTTAAATAAAAACTAAATTTACGAAAAAAATGTAATTTAATTTATTTCTGATTTTTGAACATTAACACACATTTTTAAAGTAACAAATTATCCAGATCTAAAAGAAAACTAGCACGGTGCGTCTAAGTACCGGCACGACATGTAAAGCATGTCATACCAAACTGTGTTGTGCCATTAAATGTTTTGTGTTCATCTTCGGTACTGTGCAGCATGGCACGTCTAGACACTTCAATGTGTTAGCACGGCATGGCCTCATTTCAGGCACGCCAAAACACAGTATGCCGATACACAGTTCGATATGGCCGCAATACCCTACTCTTGGCCTTTCAACTAAGATATCTTTTTAGTTTACCTCTAGTCAATGCAACTTTTCAGCATGCTTGTTGTTAGTTATGGTGCATTTTTCAATTTTGGGCAATACATAAACAAGTCAGGATCTTTTGTTGTTTGACAACGATTGTGATTTTAATTTGTTGGAATAGTTGACTGAAGACATTTCTCTCCTTTAGATAGGGTGGCAAGGAATTGGCCTGTAATTTTTTTCTATAGGTAAAATGGTTGGACTATCTTCTAGTGTTTATCTCCAAGTTTGACGTCTGATTTTAAAACAAATGATATCAAGCAGATGCAAATCAGCTGGGCCGACCAATTGGTGTGATACTGTGGGATCTATGTCATGCTGTGGCACTTTCTGTCCAAATGAAATTATGAAGGTGGATTATGAAGGCTCAGAAGCAATGCACCACGTCACTCAACTATTTATCTTTTCTTTAATCTGTTCATATGGATTATGAAGGTGTTCTAATTAATGCAATCATGCCACTGGGCTAATTAAAGGAAATGGGAACCTAAAGTCCGATCAATAAAAAAATTAATAAAGGTTACCTTTTCTTTACTGTCTTTATAAAAAATATAAATAAAGTATAAAAATTGATATTTTCTACTTAAATAGTCCCTTGATATTTATTATGATATGGTGCTTCTTTTAAATAAAGTAGATTATTTTTTTATGATATTTTATGGCTCCGGTAAAGTAGAATTATAATACATATAATTAATATAACTAAAATTCAGTTATATATTAATGATTTACTTAAGAGACTAAGAAACAAATATAATAATAAGATAACACATATCTACTTTGTATATTATTAATAATATCATGAGGCAAGGAATAGATACAAATAATATTATTTATAGCATTACTTTAAGGGATCGTGTATGGCAAAACGATACCTTACATATGTGTTATTTGGGTATTTATAATGTATAGCTAGTACCGCTAACTTAGAGTATAGTAAAATGTTATTCTGCTATTGTTAAAATGACATAGATCACACAGTATCACATCAATTGGTCCGGCCCAGCTGATTTGCATCTGCTTGGTATCATTTGTTTTACAATCAGACGCCAAACTTGGAGATAAACACTAAAAGATAGTCCAACCATTTTTACTTGTAGAGAAAAATTAGAGGCCAATCCCTTGCCACCCTATCTGAATGAGAGAAATGTCTTCAGTCAACTATTCCAACAAATTAAAATCACAATCGTTGTCAAACAACAAAAGATCCTGACTTGTTTATGTATTGCCAAAAATTGAAAAATGCACCATAACTAACGACAAGCATGCTGAAAAGTTGCATTGACTAGAGGTAAACTGAAAAAATATCATAGTTGAAAGGCCAAGAGTAGGGTATTGCAGCATACCGAATTGTGTTTCGGCGTACCGTGTTTTGGTGTGCCTAAAATGAGGCCATGCCGTGCTAACACATAGAAGTTTCTAGACGTGCCATGCTGCACAGTACTAGAGTTGAACACAACACATTTAATGGCACAACACAGTTTGGTATGACATGCTTTTACAAGTCGTGCTGGTACTTAGGCGTACCGTGCTAGTTTTTTTTAGATCTTGATAATTTGTTACCTTAAAAATGTGTGTTAATGTTCAAAAAACAGAAATAAATTAAATGACATTTTCTTTTTGTAAATTTTAGTTTTTATTTAAATATTTTGTAGTATTTTTATTTTGGTATAATTTGAGAAAATATTATTGAGTAAAACAAAATTGAAATTTTATTTTGAAACATGTCGTGTCATATCCGTGTCTCGACATGCCATGCCAGTACTTAGACGTGCCGTGCCGTACCCATGTTTAGACATGCCGTGTTTAAACGTATCGATTTTAGAAAAATGATGACAAAACAAAGATAAGGACACGACAATTCATTTCATGATCCGTGCGTTGCTCTTCAATGTCCGTGCTTACTGCTTCAATATTCATGCATATGAAGCACGCACGAATAATGAAGCGAATTGGATGGTTCCAAACATTTATCGGACCGATTTGGGTTCCAAGAATGCTACGCTCTTGGAAAATGAATTAATATGTGCTTCTCTGACTTGCACATGCATCCCCAATAATTGAAAAATGCACAATTGCTAACGACTAGTGTGTTCAAATTGACAAGGAAAAAAAGATGGTCCAACAAATTTTACTTGTAGAGAAAAAGGGGCCCAATCCCTTGCCAACATATTCGAAGGAGAGAAACTAATCTAACAAATTAACCTTAAAAAAATACTAATCTAACAAATTAAAATCACAATCGTTGTCAAACTACAAAAGATCCTAACTTGTAAAACTAACGACAAGAGTGCTGAAAAGTTGCATTGACCTGAGGTCAATGGAAGAGATATCATATATATTTTAAATTAATTGTAATAACTGCCTTGGAAAGTCTATATATAGGAATGAATCCTAGGAGGGTACCAGCTGCATCATAAAACAAAGCAGGATAAAATAAATTTCCAAAAATGTCAACAACAAAAGCTCTCCCAGTTCTCTGCATTCTCTTCCTATTTTTAACTAGCTCGCACATAATGCCTTGTATTGAGGCTGCTCGTTCCCTGGAATAGAGCAAGGCTGATGGTAAGTAATCTCTTTCTTTCTTATTTTAGCTGGTCTATATGTACCTTTCTAAAAAAAATATTCAAACTTTAATTGACATGATAATACAATGAAAATTGAACCAGTATCTTTTAATTTGCTGCTAATCGAACCAGTTGAAATTTTTAGTAATAGATAAAGTGAGAGAGAAATCTTCTGTGTTTCATTCTTTAGTAATTAAATTTAAAATTACAAATCTACTTTGCCATTTCAGCAACAATACAGCCAAAGTCTTTGGTTCCATCACGTAACCCCGCAGGCCATCCTTACACACCACGAGGCCAACCTTACACACCACGAGGCCAACCTTACACTCCACGAGGCCATCCTTACACACCACGAGGCCAACCTTACACACCACGAGGCCAACCTTACACTAGACCAAGGTGCAATAATTATTATAGAAAAAATTGTCCTCCTGGAGCAAAGCCCTAGAAGAATGATGGCTGGTTACATGAAAGATCGATTAAGAGCAAGAAGAATGCAACAACGTATTTATGTACTTTAATAAATAACAAGTGAGAATTATATATATGTGCTGAGAAGCGGATTTCATATATTAATATTGTAATGGGTACAATTAATAGTTACATAGGTTTGTGCCAAAAATTTGCGCTCATCTAATAAGTAAATCTGTCAATTCCATCTACATTGTTTGCATGCAGTAACAAGGAGAGAGGTCAAGCAGCCCCACTTGACACTAATTTTGGTATCCTTGAGTAATTATTTTGGTTGACATAAATTATTGTGATGTATCATAGACTCTGCTGCACCTCACCTCTGTGAATGATTCTCTACAACACACAGAATTTTGAAATAGTAAAATTACTTAAAATTAATTCTTCATAAGGGTCTGTTCCCCTGTTTCACAATTTAATTATGATGTTAAAACAAATTTAAGTGAACTACCATTCATTAAATTATTAACTTCTGGCTGGAGCCAAACTTCTTTCCAAAGTCGACCCCCTATCTGATAATTTATGTTACTGAGCCATGATATATAATTGACGAGAAAATTGCTCATGCTCAGTGACTTAGAGCCTGAGACTACTTTTTGTGAAAAAACGCAGACCAATCCCTTGCCACCGCATCCCTATCCCAAGGAGAGAAACCAACAACTTGTGTCAACTAATCCAACATTCTAAAAATGTCACTGTCAAGCTGCAAAACTTTTAAACAAACTTTCACCAGAGGTCAACAGAGAAAATGAAATCATTGAAGAAAAAGATAAAAGGAGTACTTGACAATGTGCAGAATTTTGGTACGCAATGGACAAAATTTGAACCAACAATAATATGTGCAAATCTTCTCAAAGTGCTAAGATTATACTGACAGATATGGTATAAACCTTATCGTTGGAGTACAATACTATTTGTATTTTATTTGGTATTTGTACATCCCTACAGATATATAAGATGTGCAACTACAAAGTAATTAATAACATAATATAAAAAATATGAATCACAAAATTGATATTACTAAAAGGAAATTGACCAATTCGATTCCAAAGCTCCATCTGACAAACAGAAAGCTTGCAGAACTTACAATCCGTTGAAATAGTAAAAATTAGTTTAAACTAACTCTTTTGGGTCTCTTCCCTTGTTTCTCAATTTATGATGGAAAAACAAGGAATCCAAATTAAGTACCAAATTTTAAAATATTATTTAGTTTTTCAAGTACTAGTTACTAATGAATAAGTATCAATCCTAAACTTGTAGAGTATCATCTTCAATTAAAAACTTGCTGATCAAATTTAAAAAATTTACAATTCCTTTATATCCAAAATTTCTCCCAATTTGACCCCCTATCTGCAAATTGACTCTCCTGAACTATGATATCTCATTGAAATAAGGAAAAAAAAACCTCGAATAATTAGTAAAATTCCCTAATTATCAGCAATATTACTGTTTGAGTAACTGTAGGGCGTAGAAAGTAGCACAACGGTGGAAGGTGTGTGCATGTCTATTAAATGTCTCACGGTTCAATGCTCTCTGTTTTTATGACATGGAGAGAACGTCGAATTTGAAACATTCATTTCTTTCTACAGTTCCTTCTAGTTCACCCTCGACAGACCTATTGTTCATAATCAGTCTATCAAGAGAGTTTAATGATTGTGGAGACGTTATCTCTCAGCGGGCGCAAGCCCCCGCTGTTAATTACATCAGATGGCCTTCCAAGCCATGCTGAATACCTCGTCCATTCCGGGATTTGGGCCTATTCGTTGTGAATTGAATAATGGGGCTAAGAGGGGACTCATGTATTGACTCTGGTTCTGATTTGGGCTTTCTATATGTTTGGACATGTGTATGTGTGTGATGTTTATCATATTTTAGAACAGGAGTTTGGATATTTGAGAAGTGTATGTATATCATTCACTTATATTTGATTTATGACGTATTTATTTACATTTTTGTTGATTATTTACATTCTATTAAGAAGTGAAATCATTTAATTTTGAAGAAAGGGTATTTTGGTCATTTCAGGGTTTGGCTGATGCTTGAACATGCTTAATTTTGATTTAGATGCATGAAGAATTCAATTTGGGTCTATTTGGAGGTGGTTTGAGTCGATTTGGACTTAGGATGAAAAAGTTATACTCAAAAAGGACCAAAAAGGGCCTATTTGTAAACATCTGTATTTTCTTTAAGGGCTTAGTTACAAAGCTGAAAAGGGGATGTAAATTTATAATTTGGGCTTTAAATAGGGTTTAGATTGCAAATTGGACTTCCAAGGGCTATTTTGAAGAGATTTCAGGCAACTAGGGACTTGCTTATGAATTTATAGGGACCTTTCTGTGAATATTAAAGTTAGAAGGATTTGTTTGTAAGAAGGGCTTTAATTTAATGTTTTATTTGTTATTTGGATTTTGAGATTAGCATTTTGGGCCTTCAGATTGGTGCTGGGCCTTGAGATGTACACTGGATCTCAAGATCTGGATCATGCTTCAGGATCTGTGTAAGGAGATTTCATTTAGATCTGACAGGTGGACCCCATTGGCAGGGGACTATTTAATTATTATCTCTGATTCTGGACCCTTAGATCTTCATGTTCTTTAGGATTCGTGTTTTATTTAAACCTTCCCATTTTGGCGCCGATATCGGGTGCTCTTCATTGCTTTCAGATTTGTGCTTAATCGGGTTTGGTCATGACTTGAGACCCGAACCAGGGTTTGGCCTCGCCGTTGCTCCGGCGAGTTCCCGGTCACGGCAAAGTGAAAGGGAGTGATAGCCGGCATCGTCTTGGTGTCAGGAACGTCATATACCCAATGTCAGTGACTATTGGTCATTGGCAGCGGTGATACCTAGTCGGGTTTCCATTCTTGGTACCGACCATTATCGTGAATCAGTTTTCATTGATTTTGTCACATCTTTCCTTTAATCAATTAGTCATTTAGTATTGTTTAGGGGTATGAGTGCTTCATTTAGTACTAATTTGGATTTCATGCATGATAAATTTATACGTAGTTCATACTTTACATTTTGTGACCGGTACCGGATTGATACCGATTCTTCAATTCATCGCTTTCAAGTAAATCCAGGGGTTCAGGGAGATCTCTACAAGCTTATGAAAACTTATCAATCATTGCAGAATATTCAATTTATTTTTGAATTAATTTCGAATTTAAGCATAACATGAAACTTTTATACTGTTAACTATTAAATTCACATTTTTTTACTAATTTGATTTAAAAGTCATAGCAGATTTCATTATAAAAGTATAAAAAGGTGCTAAGAGATATTTTTATGAACTTTTATGATTTTCAGAATTGCATTTTTATTTTTAATATATTTATTCTGACAGGGAAGTGGTAAAGGGCATATATGCATTTTTCTATTTTAGCAGATTTTTATATCTTAAATGTTGAACTTCAAAAATTCATAACAAGTTCAAATAAAATCAGAATAATATGAAGTTTATGTCCATTTTATATGTTTTAAAGTCCTCTACATGACTGTGATATTCATTTTGCAACTTGGTCCTTGAATCAGCTTTTATTATCCAATTTACTAGCAGGTCCCTTTTTCTTTTAAGATGCTGAGTTTTCTATTTTAAATACTGAACTTCAAAAATTCATATAAAATTGAAATAAAATCCAAATAATATAAAACTTGTGTCAAATTTATGTGTTTTGGAGTCCTTTATTTAACTGTGTAACTATTTTTTTTATTTTGAATTTTGAGGTGACGTGGACTGTCCAGTTTACTGGCAGGGGTCATTTTGGTGATCTTGAATACCTTTCATGTACCAGTGGTACTCACTACACATTCTATTGCTGGTCCATTGTTTGATTGTGTACCAGGGGCTGTTTAGAGGTAAAGACCAGCTGATAGGCTGAATGGTTGATGTCTAACAAGCTTTTAGTAGCCTTGTAGCTACTTGGTTGGTACCAGCAGAAAAGAAGAAAACCAATCAAGCTCCAATGAAATCACTATTTTGTTTTTAAGCATTTAAGAAGTTGTCAGAAATCTGGTTTTATGCAGGGAAGCCCCTGATTCTTTGAAAAACCATGTTTATAGTGTGTTTTGCATTAGATTGAAGGACAAATCATCAAGATGTCATTGGGTGAAGTATATAAATGGCATAATGCAATTATGGTTGCTGCCTACATACATCTTCACCCTCTATCTTTCACTCTTTGCAAATAGGTCCTTCAAGGTATTGTTATTTGACAAATTTTCTTTAGCCATTCAACATTGCACCTTGAATTCCCTTCTTTCTTTTGCAAAGAGGTCCTTTTATTTGAGGAAATATGAAGGATGCCAGCCGGCCTCAACTTCATAGTCATTTGTGCATTAATTTTTTTTGTCACTTTATCCCTTTAAATAGATCTTTTAATTAAAATGAATAAGAGATTAGATATGCAAGGATACCAGCCGGCTCTACTACACATATCTTCACTAATATCATTTTATTAAAAGTTCTAAAAGGGTATAAAAAGGAAAGAAATTAAAGAAAGGATAGACAAAATTAAAATAACCTCCTTTATATATATACTTTTGTTTAAAAGGGGGAACAAAGAAAACAGAAAAGAAAGAAAGAAAAGATTTAAATAATCCTTCATATATGTATATATATATATATATATATATATTATTTTTTTGTTTTTTCTTTAAGATCAACTATAGTAACTACTTTCTTTATTGGGTATACACATGCTTTTTTCTTAAAATCCTTTCACATGATATTTGATTATCATGCAAAGAGGGTTCATTTGATTTAAAGAGTTTCATGCTTTCAACTCACTTATATAAGTTGAAGCAATCAGCTTCTAACACAGAAAATAAAAGAAAGAAGTAAAAATGAAGAAGAAGAAGAAGAAGAAAAATCTGAAAAATGCATAAGAGGGAAAGTAAGAACTCATTTCATTAACTCATAATCATACATGAAAGATCAAGCTTCACTAAATTTTTACATCGCAAGAGAGTGGGGTTCTACCTAATGTTTTTGTGTATTTCGGCTAAGTGGAAATTTCTTTCTATCCTCTCTTTTTTTTTGTTGCTCTTGTATATATCTCCATATCTGGTTGTGTGTATCTTCAGTGGTGCTCCCTTCTTCTTCAATTGATCTCTTTATATAGCTATAGGGCAAGGGATTTAAGGTTTAGACTAGGGTTTATGTTGGCATCATCTCCACCCTCCATTTTTCATCTTGATCTCCAATGCTTCAGATTTATTTCAAGCTATATCTTTGGAAGCATGAGCCAATAGCAGTGAGCCATGTTGGCAATCTATATAGCTGAGCATTCATGACCCTTGATCTTTAATTAAATGTTTGAGATTTGGTGTATTTCGGTTCATGCCTATCATGCATGCTTGAAGAAGGATTCTTCTAATTTGGCGCCTAATGAAAATGTCAGGCCAGCTGCACATGTGGTTAATTTTGGCGCAGGGGTACAGTTGTCAGTATGAATTGTTATCCCCGATATTCAATTTTTCTCAACCTTGGCTTTAGCCGTTTGAATGCATACAACCAATGAGAAATTAACACCAAGCAGGTGCAACATAAGGCTAGCATGCCTATGGGTAACACCACACCCTTCATTGCTGTCAATTTCCATTTTTGATGTGCCGCGCCCATTTCTCATTTCTGTCAGTGTATCAGTATTGCAATTCGGGCAACCCCTTTGAATACACACCAATTAATTGGTCATAGAGTCTCAAAAAATCCTCTGTAAACCATTAAAACGTTTCACGAACCTTGTTCTTACATATCTTTTTGGATAAAAGGCAAGAGCCCATTTCATTTGCACAAAATTGTTAAGTTACAAAAACTGAGATGCTTAGAGATATCTCACGGCATCAAAAGGTATCCCAAAACGCAATATAGCCACCAAAGGGCATGCATAAAAGAACCTAAGTATAAGCCATAACAGGCTGCTCCAAACCTAAGTATAAGCCATAACAAGGCTGCACCAAACCTAAGTATAAGCCATAATAAGGCTGCACCTAAGCCACACAGTGGGGCTGAGATAAGAACATGCAACAAATATCTAAACAAAACACTAAACCCGAATCTAGATAGAGTGAAAATTTGTGTCTTCATAAACCACCATCTGTAACGCATCTGCTTGGAGAGGGGCAAGATCATGGCCTCCAGTGGTCACCATCTGGAGCTCCTCATCAGGGAGGGGATCATCATCAGGATGCCAAGTGCGAAGGGGAATCTCATCCGTGTCTACAGGAAGCCAGACAAGAATGCCCTCCTTGATCCGAGGTCTCACATGCCCTGTCCAATAATGAATCAAAGAGAGTATCAGAAACACAATCTGTCTAGGTGTTTTGACTGTACTATTATTGAAGCAAAGATCATTCCTATGCTTCCATATAGTCCAGCAAACAGCACTAACAACTAAAAGAAAAGCAAATCGAGCATTAGTTGGTAATGAGTTGCAAAATGAATGAGCTCAGAAAACTTAGTCCAAGTGGGGCTTAAGCTTTGGCATGCTCCCATCCAAAACCAGACTTTCTTGGCAAAATGGCATGTGACAAACAAATGGTCCATGGTTTCGGGCTGAGCACAGAAATGGCACTTGGTTTCACCTGTCCAACCTCGTTTTGACAATTTATCTTTGGTTAATATTTTCTTTTTATGAGTAAGCCACATAAAAATCCTTATTTTTAATGGTATAGGTATTTTCCACCATAATAAAGGACATGGAAGGTGTCCTCGATAATTCAGAAACCTATATAGTGATCTAACGGTGAATTTACCAGATGGTTCCCATCGCCAACTTAATTGGTCTGTTGTATGTGTGAAAGAGATATGACTAACTATGTTTAATAATTCCAACCATTCTCTATATTCTATTTCAGATAAGTGCCTTCTAAATTTGATATTTTGGCCTTGAGAATGAACTACTTCCTGTAATGAAATATCGGGGGTAGAACAGATGGTATATAATTGCGGAAATCGTGAAGCAAGGGAGCAGGTTTGGTACCATATATCAGACCAGAACTTAGCTAAAGTAATAATTCCCGGGGTAATAGAGGTACTAATATGACCTAATGTATCAAGAGAGCTGATGGCATTCCAAAATTCAGAATATGGCAATCTAGGTGAAGCTGAATAATATTTGGCATGAATAATATGTTTCCAATTACTGTGGTAGCACGGATCATTGTATTTCCACCACCATCGCATTAATAGAGAAAGATTCATTTGTTTCAAATCTAAAATACCTAAGCCTCCAAATTCTTTAGCAAAGCAAGAAATTTCCCAAGATATTAAAGTATATTTTCGTTTGGTGGGACTAGCCCCTTGCCATAGGAATCGACGCCTAATTTTATCGATTGAAAGTATAACATGAGCTGGAATTTTAAATACAGAAAGGGAATATAGTGGGACAGCAGACAGTACTGAATTTAAAAGTGTTAATCGGCCACCAAGTGATAGTAAACTACCTTGCCAATTTTGCAATTTCTTTTCTACTTTATCAATAAGAAACATCCAATCGACTTTGGTCATTTTATGTGTATGTAAAGGCAGTCCTAGATATGTAAAGGGAAAATGAGCTGGGGTACAATGGAAGTATGGAGCTAAAGTGTCAACGGCCGTTGTGTTAATAGGGTACATGGCTGTTTTGGAGTAGTTTACTTTTATCCCTGAAAGAGCCTCAAAGGCCAATAGTATCCACCATGCATTTTCTATATTAGTGGCATTGGCCTTGAGAAATATGATCGTATCATCAGCATAGTGACAATTCGATGCAGGATGACCATCGATTAAATAAGGCCCTAATCCCTGAATAACCCCATGAGTTCGCCCTTTTAGGAATATCTTACTAAGTGTATCGGCTGCCAAAATATAGAGATAGGGGGACAAGGGGTCGCCTTGTCTCACCCCTCGTTTGCAATAAAAGTATTGGGTAAGTTCGCCATTGATGTTTATACAAGATTGCGAACTATTCAGCCATTCTTGTATCCAAGTGATCCATCTAAGTCCAAACCCTCTACTATGAAGAATATCAATCAAATATTGCCAATTAATTTTGTCGTAGGCTTTTTCGAAATCAACCTTGACAACGACACCGTGTTCATTAGTAACTTGGCAATGATGTATAATTTCTTGACTTAAAACGACATTATCTAAGATGAATCTATTTTTGATAAATGCAGCTTGGCTAGGATCTATGATTCTGTGCATGATGGATTCTAAACGAAAAGTCAACATTTTTGAGATGATCTTAAAACTGCAATTGACCAAACTAATAGGACGATATTTAGAAATGAGCTTGGCATCTTTTTCTTTGGGTATGAGACAAATAACGGATTTGTTCAAACTATTTAATGATGTAGTATGGTGATAAAAATGGTTACACAAAAGGAATAGATCATCCTTAATAATCATCCAAAAGGTTTGATAGAATTTGAAAGTGAAACCATCTGGGCCAGGGGCCCCATTTGGTTCACAGGCAAAGATGGCATGCTTAAGTTCATCTACAGTAAAGGGTTGTTCAATGAGTAATTGTTCCTCAGGAGTCAAAGTATCAGTATCATCCCAAAAATTTGGAGCTAAGTGAGCATAAGTGTGACCAGGAATGCCTAAAAGATTTTTATAAAAATCCGTAATGTGGTGTTTGATGGTAGACATATGTGTGACCTGCTGGCCCTCTATTTCTAGTGAAAGGATTTTGTTTTTTTTGGCTCTATGTGTGGCTACTGTATGAAAATACCTAGTGTTATTATCACCCTCTTCTAACCACTTTTGTTTGGAGCGGAGTAACCAATATTTTTCTTCTTCTAAATATATATTGTCTAAATCCTGCTTATATTGAACCCATTGAGCAATTTCGGATTCTAATAAATCGCGACTTTCTTGAATAAGTTCCAATGCTTGTATTTGGGCTAATAGAGACTTCTTATTTTTTTCCTTTGGCCATAGAAGTTCTTTGCCCAACCTCTAATTTTCTTCCTAAGAAACTTAAGTTTTTTATTTCAACTAGTAGCTACATCAAGAGGGTTAATATGATATTGTGACCACCATTTATGAACTAAGGAAATAAAATCTGGTTGGTCCAGCCAAATTGGGTCAAACCGAAAAATAGGATTATGAGAGTCAATAGCATCAGTTACATGAAAAACCAAAGGACAATGGTCTGAACCATATCGACTAAGATCCTGAATGGAGCTGTTCGGGTATTGATGATCCCAAGCTACGGATGTAAAAATTCTATCTAGGAGGGCAAAATTCCTACCATTAGACCAAGTAAATTTTCTAGAAGATAAACGGTGTTCTAGCAGATTATGTTTATTAATAATGGAATTGAAATAAGAACTAGTAGTAATATCAAAGTTGGTGCCAGATTTTTCTTTCTTATGACGAATGACATTAAAATCCCCACAAAGCAACCATAAGTGATTATTGGATCCCCTAATGATGTCTAATTCATGCCAAAGTTCTTTTTTTAATGTTCGGTCAACTGGACCATAGACAACTGTAACTTGCCATATTTGGCTATCTATTTTGTTTTCTAAGAGAATATTAAGTGCAAATCTATGAAGTGTGTGAGAAATATATCGAAATTTGGAACTGTCACATCCAAAGAGTATCCCACCTGATCTGCCAACGGAGGGAACCCAATACCATAGATCTAATTTAGTGGAAATAGTCTTAAGAATCCTAGTTGAGAAGTGTTCTTTTTTAGATTCTTGGATAGCTATCATGTCAATATGATTATCCACTATTATATCATGTAATATTTGGCACTTACTATAAGAGTTAAGCCCTCGTGCATTCCAATTAAGAAAATTCATGATGTAACTGAAGGAACTCGAGTATCAGAATCAGTATGAGTAGATAAACTATTTTTTCCTAAAGTATCCGAATCAGTATGAGTAGATAAACTATTGTTTCCTAAAGTATGTTGATCTAAGATAAGGAGTTGAGAATCAGGGAGAACCTTAGCTTGTTTTATTAATGTGGGGACTATTTATTCAAAAGACACTCGATGGAGCTGTTGAATTTGGTGATAATCTCTACTTGATCTTGGGCATTATGGCCCAATTGGATCTTGTAAATTCGAAACAAAGCATCCACTTGATCTACTGATAATCTAGTAAATGGGAAATTAGTGACTAAAGGAATACCTGTGGCACTGCTGCTGCCTTCCGCTCGAGCTTGCACCCTTTTTTTGGCTTTGGAGAGAGTTGAGGAGGGGTCAGCTTGGGCCTGAATGCGGAGGCTCTTCCGGATAGCGATCCCTTTGCTCCTAGTGTGAATAGGGAGCGGATGGTGGGCATCGTCACCAGTCAGAGGGAGCAATGATTTCAGCAGGAATGTGGGGGGTGTGGCGGTTGACCGTGGCCTTCCATTTTCTGGTTGCTTTCACACTCAATTTGGACCGAGAAAGGTGCCTGTGCCAATATGCCTCCTCTTGGAAATTCGGCTAGGAGGGAGTTGGGGTGTGTGGGATTTGGGGAGAACAAGTGATTGTTGCTGAATGGCAGTCTTAGGAGAATAGATTTCACAGTCAGAGGGATGTCTGGTAGGGCTGTCCAGCTGTGTAGCATGGTCTTGGGGTAGTCAGGAGTAGCTGATCTGGTCCTGGACCCACTGGGTCGAGAGGGTGGAGGAGCACTTTCAGTTTTCAGTTTTTTTGCGTCTGTTTTGGCACTATCGCCATGAGTACCACCTCTAGATATCATGTGTTGCATGGATCTCATGAAATGGTCGTGATCTGAGTCTGAATCCTCTGTGAAGTTGCCATCACGGGGATCCGAGTCATTGCACCCCGAGGTGGCTGGTGCTTTGAGTCGTTCATCCGTCAGGGGGTCTTCAAGTAAATCTTCATCCATTTCGTGTTCAGCCGCTGAGGGAGCGGCCGGAGGAGGAGGAGGAGCCCGTCGGGCAGCAGGGCCTCGAGGTGGTCTTGTAGGTGCAAAGTTGGGAGTACGGGCTAGCCAAGCATTCACGCTTTCGGTTTGCTCGGTTTCCACCTCAATATCCAGATCAAAACTGGATACGTAGCCTGCCATATTGTGCACCAGCATCCAATGTTTTTCTGTAAAGAAAGCCGGGTCACAGGCCCCCACTCTAACCCGAGCAAAGCGAAAATCGTACCTATTGCGAGTTGCCGGGTCAAGCTCCAAAAGAACAGCGCCAAAAGGGTTAATGAGGCACTCAAATTCAACCCAGTCCCAACGGTATCGATCAAACCCGTGGATGCGGAGCCACATTGAGGTGAGGTGTTTACCTTCGTTCAGGCTAGGGTCCCAGCCAATCACCGGGAACTGAATACCATCGAGAGTGAGAGAACCCCTTTTGGCCGTGGCCTGCTTCCACGCCATTGACGGCGCCTTGATCAGATAGCAAAACTCGTCAAAAACTGCAACCTGCCACTTGTATTGGTCAAATAAGCGGTGAAGTACCCTCTCTACTTGTTCGGGTCCCCAGCCCGCCACGTCATCTAGTATGAAACTTTGCTTAAAATCCTTTTCAGCAGCTTCAACACTAGGGGACGGTGTGAATATCTGAATCGGGGCTCGAAAGTAGTTGTGGATGCCCGAGCAGCAGTGATCGCCTGAGTACGCGAGTGATTGTAACTGGAGGATCGGAGCTGGGCCATTGTCAACTCCTGATTCAACAGGATCGGCGAAGCTGGTGCTGGCGGATCAGCGACTGTTGGATCGAGGTTATAGGGAAGGGCTGTTGGATCTAGGTTAGAGGGAATGGAAGGAGATGAAACTCGATCAATTTCTGGAGGCTTCGGTTTAGCAATCGGTGTGAAAGGGTAGATAGAGGTAGATGCTCTACAGACGAGCGATTTGTGCCCGAATTTGTTGCAAACAAAGCACAATTGGGCATTGCGACAGTTTTTAGCGTGATGACCCGCACTACCACAGCGTAAGCACATCGGATTGGAAGGGGTGGATCTTGTGCGAAGTTCCTCAACTTTGCGTCGTATGAGCCTCGCTTTGGATTCAATCGGTATTGTCGCTGATTTCGCACACCAGATTGTAGGGTTCACGGGCTGTTGAACTATTTCGGAATATAATTTCGGCCTTGATGGCGCCATGGATGGGCCTGGATCGATCTCTGGGCTCCGCGTATTAGCCAGATTAGCGAATTTCCTAGAAAGTCGCTCCAATTGAATTTGGAGAACCGACATTGACAAGCATTATTTCACTCTTTTTGCTTTTTGTTTTTTTTCTTTTTTGAATCGCTTTTTTCCGTCGCAAAAATCGCCTCAGAGAGAGAAACCAGCCCTTCACCTAAACCCACCCCTTTTTGTTCTTACAATCTCGTTTCAATTTAGTAGAACCCGAATACTAGCACACACTGGTTCAAGCTACCTATTCTCTCTTCTCCTTCAATTGAGCAGCTATATAGTATCGCAGGTGGGTGAGGTGTAAGCTCATAATTCCAATTTCCCATTTTTGCATGCCAATGGCTTAATGCCGACTTCGCTTATTTGCTTCTTCCTTTCGAATCCCTCTGTTGATTGTATAGAAGGTCTAATTGACTGCTTCATTGTCATCGTTTTGGGAGATAGAGTAGAAACTCGCAAGGGATTGAAGCATTCCCTTTTCTTTCTCACGAATTGCCCTTTTCTTTTTCTTTTACTTTTTCTCTATCGGGGAAGAAGATAGCAAGAGATAACAGAGGGAGAAGAGGGACTGACAAGCTTGGGCCCGCTTGTCGGTCTCTCTATGTGACGAGTATTTTCTTTCGGGTGTGCTTGGCACAGTGTGAGCCGCAAGTGGGGCTTGACTTGGCTCAGCGTGTTCTGGGGCTTGACTTGGCTCAGCGTGTTCAAGGTCGCTGGCGCTGGATTTCAATTTGGTTAACAGGTTTGAGTGAGCTTGGTGCACCATGGACCATTTGGCTGAGCCTTCGGTTCATACGTTCAATTTAATAAGCCAAGTTCACTTATCTCATTAAGCCAGCGAATTTTACTCCCTGTGACTGACCAATGGGCCCAGGTTGTAGGATCAAGCATTGTGCACCCCATTTGTACCCAACATGCATAGGTTAATTTCTATGGGTACTCTGTGCCAGGTGGCACCAATCAGAGCATTCCATTTTGTAATTTTTAATATCTTTCTAACCATTTTGAGTTAGGGGGTGTGCCTTACACCAAAATTCATGATTATTTGAGTAGATTTTAATCATGAGCTTGATTTAATGAATCTCATTTCTTGTTTTGTGGTGTTGTGCCAAATCAAAGCATGATTGATCCTTTAATTGACTAACTTGTGCAATTTAATAGCATCTATGTCCAATTGACTCAAGTCTTGACTTTTTAGGGTCAAACAGTAACATACAAGAATATTTGTAGAACTATATATAATTTAATCTCTCCTCGTAAAATAGATATATCAGCTTTTCTGCCAAAGTGGGACAAGAATTGAGTTCAAATAGCTTATTTGGTTCACACATATTAATTAATCGGGTTCAAACATATTAATTAATAAAAAATAACAAAAATTTATAATTTAATTTAAATTTGCCTCAATTGAGTCTTTAACAAAAATAATCAATTTAAAATTTCTAATCGGGTTAATGCGTTTTCTTTTGTGGGCAATTGTCGATTTAACAGTTATGTAATCTGATACTATATATGTCATGTCCTTTATATTTTACTATGATTTTATGAACTTGGGACCCCGAAGGGACATGGTTTCTGACCATTCAAAATATTTTTCTTCTGTGAATTAACTATGAACATTTTGGTGTAGGCACATGGAAATAAACAACTAAATGGGTCTCTTTTGGAGAGTGCAAATTAACTGAGAAAGAGAGAGATTGGGTTTTGGGCTTTTCGGAGAGAGGCAAAACAAGTTTTAGGGAGGGGCAAAATTGGTCTAGATCGACCTGTAATTCTTTATAAAAGTTAGAAATTCAGTAGGGCAACAGCCCTCTGGCCTTACTGGGTCTGTCTCCGAAAAACTCCAATGCATTCAAATGTCAAAGGATTTGTACCACTTGGGTTTATCAAACTGGCAGGACCTCAACTTTTTCATGCTTTATTAATATTTTTAATAATATCATTATCCCTGAATGTAGTGGTAATTAGATCAACATGGGAAAGAGACGTAGCATCTGTAAGCATCAAGCGCATGACAATAAGAGATGCAGATGACATGACAATATATATATAGGCCGAATACATTTGATTTTAGTAAGAGATGGCAACCAATCAAGTTATTCACTACGGTAGCATTTCTCCTTTAATTTAAAAGAGATTATTCCTGCATGGCAATTAAATAGCCTAAATAACTATGTCATTAAAAAGGCCCATATGGGTTAAGTCCAAATGAACAATTTAACTTTGTTAATTTTGTGTTCTTATACTTGACAGTGTATAACTTTTAGTTTTCATCATTGAAAATTATCGTCTTCATAGGTTTTCTTCCTTGAAAAGGCTTGTGTTAATATTAATTGACAATTGTAACGCACAAAACAAAAATATTGCAACCTTTTTTCCTTAAGTGAAGATGTTCCGCAATTTTTCTTAATACCCTAAAAAAAAAAATAGCAAATCTACCCTCTGCATTGAAATAATTTCATAAATATCCTAACCGCTCCACGTTGGGGAGATTTGATTTTTATTTTTTTTACAGATATTTACCAAACTGCCCCACTGTGGGGTGGTTTGCTATATTTTTATTTTTTTATTTTTAGCTGACCGCCCCATAGTGGGGCGGTTTGCTATAAAAATTTTTTTTTTTTAGAGATCTTAATATTTCCATCTAATTTTTATATTATATGACACTTATCCTAGATGAGTATATATTTACGTAATCAATTTAAAAAAATATAAACGATCGACAAGAGCTAAGACGATTATTACAGATAATGATCGTCTGATCCTTTGCAAGGATCAGATTCTGTGCTGTTACATCGATCAGATTTTGTGATGGAATGTGCGGTGCCCCACAAGACCCTGTCACATTAGATTACTTCGAAGAGGCATTCTAATTTGCAATCTTAACTTGTTATAGCCTTATAGGTCTCATAAATAATGGACATATCAAGACATAATAAGCTGAGTACCATGCTGGATCATATATATTTTTGTTAAAGAGTATTACTACAAAACTACTATAAATATTATATAAAATATTAGCACTTAGCTAATTAACAACATCAGAAGAGCACTCACTTGAGATTAGACTATCCATACTAGATAAAATATTACCCTACATATAGATAGTTTCCACAAGAAATTATTTTTCTAAACAACTTAATATCTTTCAGGGCATATATTACAAGCAAAGATAGCGCAATAGTGTAGCTACACTAATATAGCCCGAAACATCAAGTGCCACCTCCCAATGAACAACACACAACAAATCCAAAATAAAATGGTTACGTTGGATATATTACCCGGATCTGCGCAATATTCAATTGGCATACTTTATTAGATCTAGCAGAGATCCAACGGTGATTATGTAAATACTTGAAAAGCCGCCAAGCACCAATTGGAAACGTAAAATTGACAAATGCCCCACTAAACATCTCTAAAAAAATTTGACAAATTCTAAACACACTAAACATCTCAAAAAAAAATTATAGCAAACCGCAATATATGTAAAAAAATAACTGTCCCAACGAGTGGTGGTTAGGGTATTTATAAAATTATTTCAATGCGGAGGATAGATTCGCAATTTTTTTTATGAGGGTATTAATAAAAGTTGCGGGAAGATGTTGGACTCACAATGATTTTGTCACCCAATGGAACCCAAGGTTGTAGCAAACTCGAATGTAGATTATTAAAGTGCTCTTTAAAAAATAATTTTCTTAGAAGATTTGGCGCACAAATTTTGATTTGAAATAATTTCATGATCCTTACTTAGAAAGCTAGAAAAACTTAAAAAGAGAAACTTTTGATTCGTTAATATCATCGCTTGTACGCACAAGAGGAAAGAGAGAGAGGTACTTTCTGCTAAAAGATTCTCCCATGATTATAACAAAGAAGAAAAGCAAACTTATTAAAGATTCAATGAATATTTGGATATGTTTATTCAGCTATCACATGATCACCTCATCACTCATGAATCTTGTAAAAAAGCCGAAAAGCAGAAAAGAAAAGAAAAATCAAAGCCTTATAAAAAAGCCGAAAGGCAGAGAAATAGAAAAAAACAAACAGGGAGATCCAAACAACCAGCAAAAAGTGGCTAAGGACAAAAATTGACTGTTGGCTTAATCATTCTTAAGAGGAGAAGAATTGAAGAAGAAAAAAGAATTGAAAAAAAATACAAAATCAATGAAAATGAGTTCCCATAAGCAAAAAAAATTCTTACCAATTATTACAATCATATAATAAAGTAGGGACGCCTATTAGAAGTCATCTTCCGAAAGATCTTCAGAAAGATCTTCGGAAATATCTTCAGAAAGATCTACAAAATAATTGGACAATAACTTATTTAGCAGCAACAAATAAATACTAAGAAAAATGAAATATTCATTTGTCGAACTGTAGTTGTTTAGTCAGTCAGCAAATCCTACCAAGGCATATGACTTCAGAAAGTTAAAAAGTTCATTAGTGTAAAATCTACAATATTCAAATATTAATTAAATTACGAACCTGATTTTCCAATTTCAATGTCAGGGCAGCTGCAGTCTTGAACACGCACATAGCAAGACCCAGATGGAATCAACCCATCTGGAAGAACATGAAGCAATTCACAGAAATAGATTTCCAGCCTTGTAAGTGATGAAATGCTCTGTCTGCTGATATATGACTCGGTGGATTCCATCAACTACAGTCCATGCATCGTTATTGATTTCAGGACTTCACAACGGTCGATATGCAGTCTAGCCAACATATCCAGATTCCCTAGTCCGGTAATCAACTCCAGGTTTTACACCTTAAAATCTACAATTCTTCAAGCTGGGAAGGCAGCTGTTCCAGCTGCAGAACTCGGATACTATAACATTGAACAATGGTGAGGTGCTTGAGAGTGTGAAGATTGCAGAATGGAAGAGATTCAATATTGATGCAAGAAAGTAACTGGATTTTCTGTATTGACTGCAAGGAAGATGGATCACTCATCCATCTTGGTACTGTGGCTGAAGAATAATATCTTAGTTGGAGTTCTTTGAGGTTAGGATGTGGCCAGAGGGATTCTAACCAAGAAAAAGCTGCATCATGGACACTGACCCACTTATCCTCACAAGCTTCTGGTATGAGGCTTAATAACACCCTTGATTCCCACTGGTCCTCATAAGCTTCTGGTTTGAGGATTAATATCACCTCTGATCCCTCACGGTAAGATGATACCTCATATTTTAAATCAGTTAACCAGCTTAAATGCAAAGTTTCAAGTTTGCATTTATTTCTCATGTTAGCACACTGGGCATCTTTTAAATTACTCATTCCATAAATAGTGAGATTTCCTTTAAGGTCCGTCATATCTCTTAACCAATTTATAGTTTTAACTCTCAATCTTGCTCTCATTGTCTTTATTGCCGGAAAATTAACAAGCCCATGCGGGACATAATCCAAGGAATGAAGACTACCAATTCTTTCAAGTAGGTTATCACCTCCAATAAATAACCTCAGTAAGTTACTAAGTTCACAGAGTGATTTAGGTAGATACCTAAGATTGTTAGATTTAATATTTAAAATTTGTAAGTTAAGAAGATCACCAATACTTTCAGGTAGATATTCAAGGCGTTTGCAATCAAGAACTAAAGTCTGCAGGTTGTAAAGGAGGCCAATGGATAGTGGCAACATTTGTAGACGTGGAGATGTAATTCTAAGAAGGGTTAGATGTTTCAACTCTGAAATGGAATCAGGAATCCCTATCAAATCATCCCCTTTAAATTCCAAAACCCTGAGTAATTCAAATTTAGTGAGGCTCCATATGTGCACTTCTCTTGAACATTCTTTATAATATTCCGGCAACTCCAAATTTAGGTCCACTGCCTCTGTATTGTTTATACAATACTCATGATCCAAATCTCCACTGCATGCTCTCAGATCCGTAGAAATAGTTCTTAAATCCTTCAGATTTTTTTGGAGAGTTTGATTTACATATCCAACCAAACCACCTACATACAAATGACATGCTTCTTGCGGAACATTTTCCTTTTGAATATCAAGTGGCTAGTTGATCACCACCGAATAATGTTCATTCTCAGAATTAAGTCGAGCAAGGTCATGGATTATATCATGCAACTTACAGCTTTCTGAAAATTTATCAAAATAAAAATCAGAAAATTCATCAAGAAAGGACCTCTCTTGTAACTCCTTATAATATTCACCAGCAATTTCTTCGATCCTTCTTTTGCCACTGGATTCGATGTAGCCATGAGAGATCCATAACTCAATCAAATTCATCTTTCGTAACACGTAATCTTTTGGGTACATGGAGCAAAACAAAAAACAAGGCTTAAGGTGGGGAGGTAGAAGAGCATAACTGATCTGAAGTGCTGGGAATATATCATTCGATGAATTTGATTCCCAAAGGTCACTTTCTAGAACCTCTGTCCAATGCTCTTCATCAGTTTTATACCTAAGAAGACTTGCAATCGACTTCACAGCCAATGGCAACCCACCACACTTTTTCATAATCTCCCTTCCACATCTATTAAGTGTTTCGGCATAGTGTCACTTGTACCACTAAATGCATAATGCTGAAACAACTGCCAGCACAAATCTTCGGGTAAGTTAGTTGGCCTAAAACAGGTTGTTGTTTGCATGACTTTTGCAACCTTTTTATTTCTTGTTGTCACGAGAATTCTGACTAGCTTTGCTTCTTTGAAAGGAACCCTTAATAACTCCCAAAGGCTTTGATTCTCGTTCCACACATCATCTAAAACAACCAGTATTGTTTTTCCCTTCATAGTTTCTGCAAGCTTCTCTTGTAATGAACTCAACTCACTCAAACCGTAATTGATTTTGGAGACTGATTCAATGGTTGATTTAGTGAGTCTCCCAACATCAAATTCTTCAGAGACACATACCCACCCAAATAAATCAAAGCACCGGGTTTCCCTCATATCTTTGTAGACCAGTTGAGCAATGGTGGTTTTTCCAAGACCACCTTTGCCAATAATTGAAATGACCGAAAATGACTTTTCTTTTTCAGATATTAACAAATTGATGACCTTCTCTATTTCAGCATCTCTCCCAAAAATGCTCGCCTCATCTACCATGTGACCCGTTGGGGGTCGTAAAATTTTATTGTTTGGACGCCTCGCCCTGTCACTCTCCCTTAATTGAAGAGCCTCACGATCCTTTGCTATTTCATCAAATCGACTTCTTATTTTGTGAAGCCGATCAACCATGCCATATGGAATTTGAACAATGTACTGTCCAAATTAAAAGAATTGTATTTCATAAGTATGCCAAATTTCATAATTTGGTAACAAAAAATTATAATTAAGGGATCGACCACGCTGATGTTAGATTTGCAAAGCTGGTAATAAAACAATTAATTGACCAATCGAAATTTTTTATTTATACCATATTAAAAAAAGAATAAACCAAAAAATCATGTTTTCTGGTGATTTATGAAAACACCAGGGCCGCCCAGTGCCTCTGCGGCCCCAAAGACTGGAGGCCGACCAATGCTCCTATGGCCCCAGTCTAGGGCCGCCCAATGCCCTGGCAGCCCCTATGCTATATATAGGGGCTGTTCGTTCATTTTTTCATTGCCATTTCGCGTCGCTTTCGATCCCTTCAAGCTCGGGTAAGTTTTTTCTTCTTTTCTTGTTTCAATTTTTAGTTTAGGTTTAGTAATTTGGTTTAAGGTTTAACGTTTAAGATTTAGGTTTAGGGTTTAGGATTAAGGTTTGATTTTTGCGGCTTTGGATTTAGTACCAAAATTTAATTAGAATAGTACCAAAATTTAATCGGAATAGTACCAAAATTAAATTAGACCAATACCAAAATGTAATTAGTTTTATTATACCAAAATTAAATTATCCGTAGTATTTTAAATTTTAAATTTCTAATTAAAAACTTACAATATTTATATTTGTACATCATTTATATAATGTTTTTTTGCAGGACTTATATCTGATGAAGAGTTACATCATAGCGGCAACGATGGCCACGATGAAGGGCTAGAAGAGGCTCGGGAAAGCCATCCTCAAGCACAATGTACCAGCAGTGTGAGCCTGTGGGTAGAGGTCGCGCCTCGACTCTCTACTCACATGCGCTGGAATGGGCGGGTGTGATAAGATTGATGACATATCTAACGAGCCTGATATCTACGTCCGGTATGCTGGTGACGAGGTGTTGTTTTTAGGTGTCAAGAACGCTGAGACCGTAGGTCAGGCGTTCGACCGAGGTGCAGAGGCATTGCGCTGAGCCACATACGCGGTCATGCCTACTTAGGATTCAGAGGTATAATATTATTTAAAATACCTAATTGTGTTTTTTTCAAAATTTTTGATTAACTAATTTGTAAGTTACTGTAGGGTGAGGAGGAGGAGCCACTGTTTTACAACATTTGGATATATTTTGGAATAGACAGAGATGGACTGTACTCTCAGGATTACAGTTTGACTCAGACATTATCTCCTACGTATCAGCCGGGGTATGTTCAGACAGATCCCATCATGGAGTTTCCTTGATCCTCCACACAGTAGACATCATATCCTCCCATGCCGTACCCTTCATTCAATGACCCCATGGCGAGACAAACCTTTTTCTTCACACAGGGTGAGTCTGGACAGATTACGGTTTTTGGTCTTAGAGTCCAGCAGACATCTGAGATTCAGGAGGTTCATGACGAGGAGGTTCATGAGGACTCAGACGAGTTAGACCGCATGCCACTCTCCAGGCGGGGTAGGGGATTTAGGATTAAGAAGGCGAAGATAGTATTTAGTCCAAATCCGTAGGTTTTGTTTTGTCAGATACTATGACTTATTTGTTAGATAATGTGACTTATTTATTTTGTTGTTTTGTTATTTATTTTATTTGTTGCTTTGTTATTTATTTATTTTGTTCATTGTATCATTATTTCTTCATACACAAACGACATTTCAAACGAACGATATTTTCAAAATAAACGACATTTAAAACAAAATAACAATTGAACATAATATATAAAATATAAAAAAAATATAAAAACCAAACAAAATAAAATTTCTGTTAAAAAAATAAAAAATATTGGGTCCGCTAGGCCATTGGGCGGCCCCCAGACTGCGGCTGCAGAGGCATTGGGCGGTCCCCTGTTTTTTGGGTCGTGGAGGCATTGGGCGGCCTTGGTGTTTTTGGAATTCTGTAGAAAACATGGTTTTTTGGTTTATTTATTTTTGAATATGGTATAAATAAATATTTCGGTTGACCAACCCAATGGACGCTATTCCAGCTAAAGAGAGAAAAAAGAAAGAAAAATCAAGCATCCCCTATTTATATTTAGTACTGCACAACAGCAGATAAAAAAAAAACAGTAGCACAAGTAAGACCTTTTAGTTTCTACATGCGCAAGGTACTAACCTCCATCTGCTTTCTCTTGTGAGAACCGGAAGCCTCAGAAGCCTTTCTTGCCTCTACTTGGAGACGTGTGACCTCGTACCGGTACTCACTGAGCACATCCTCGGCATCGTAAGCAACCTTCTTGAGCTCCTTGAGCCTGAACTTGACGGAGCAGTCTATGATCTCTCTCTCCTCAGCATCGTACAGCGTTGCCTTGATCCACTTCAGAGTTACCATCAGCCTCTCCATATCATCCTGGGCAGCAAGAGCACGCGCCCTTTCGGAGTTGTTAGAAGTTGATGAAGAGGAAGAAGGAGCCTGGGCAGAGGCTGTAATTGAGGGGAGCAATTTGGTGCCAAGAGAGAGCAGAGAGTTTATCAAATTCCCTGCCATTTTGGATGCAACAAATGTGTGACTCTGCCTACGCTCTGTTACTTAGATCTGAGTTGTAGAAATGAGAAATGAGTAAAGAGCAATAGAGTCCTCAGATCTGTTGAGGGGTAAACGATTGTACAATCAACATTTCTTAATTCCAAGTGGTTTCAGATTTCTGAATTAACTCACAATCAATTAATGTTGGTTCAGCGAACTAAGTGGATCTGAAACGAGTGGGTGAGAATCCATATCCTTTGAGGTAACTGAATATTTCTGTTTGGGATCACGGCCATCTGATCAGAATCCGGGCCAATCCGGCCATCTTTAAAAGTCGTGTGGATACTAATTTGATGGTCCAGATTCAAAGAGAAATATTATGTTACCTTAGGTGATACCAATTCTAGTGGGTGCTTGGTCAACTTTACCCGTGACCCTAGAAAGGCTGTATTTTTTGTATTTTTTTATTTCTAAAATAATTTATTTTGGGTAGATAAAGAAAATTAAATTGCTAAACCAGGCATTGGTTGAATCAACCGTGAAAAAATAGTTGTTTTAATTACGGAACTAAATAATTTTTTTTTATAGAGTGCAAATAATTGCAGAAATAATTTTATTTCGATCTCCTTTACAAGTATGAAGCATATATACTTTGTGTTAACCCGGACAATATACAAATTTAATTTTCTATATAGTTTACACTTATAAAAATAAAATGAACGCTTGTAAATAATATGTCATAGGTCAATTAATAAAGAGGCTGGAACTGTAACATCCCAATTTTCGTATAGGTTGAAGTTTATTTAATGTGAAGGAATTATTATACATTTGTCGTACATCTTGAGACTATATTGAATTTTTGGTAAAATAATATGAAATATCATCTAATGTACTAGTAAACTTTTGTACTTTAAAAATTATAATTTAATAGATTAGCACATTGTAATATTCAAAATTATTAAACATGAAATCATGTAGACACAGTATTAATTCTAAAAGTTTTGATGGTTAAGTGCAAAAGTATATAAATGTTTCTCTTGCTATGTCCGCATAAAAATTTCACTAGGCTGAAATGTCATTTTGGACTTTTGAAAATATATGCGTGTTGGGAAATATATATATATATATAGAGCTTGGCTATTCTACTTCCATAAGCATATGCCCACATATGTTTATAACTCATTTTTGCGTTTCCAATGTTCAAATGGTCGATCCGAACCGTTCATCTTGTTCTCCATATTAATATGTGCTTGGAGATCAAATTTTACATTTTTCGGAATTTTTTTACTATTTATTAAGCCACTTTGAAAATTGCTGATCCGGGTGAACAGTAAAAACAGTGCAACAAAATTCTGGACCATATGATTAGCAATTTTCAAAGTGGCTTAATAAATAGTAAAAAAATTCCGAAAAATGTAAAATTTGGTCTCCAAGCACATATTAATATGGAGAACAAGATGAACGGTTCGGATCGACCATTTGAACATTGAAAACGCAAAAATGAGTTATAAGCATATGTGGGCATATGCTTATGGAAGTAGAATAGCCAACCTCTATATATATATATAAGATATTGATTTTAAATATATCTCTTCTCTCTTATTAAGCATGTAAATATCCTGATCCGTTACGTTTGTGATTAAAATATACAATTGTATCATTTCTCCAATCAAATAATCAGCCTTTTATTATTCTATGCATTTCTTTTAATATTTTTTGTGTGTGTAAAAGTCTAAATTTATTTAGACACGTACTTGCCACACTAATTTAATTTCAGATACTCGATTGTCAGATTGGTCATGTTTTCTTAAAATACTAGTTTAAATTACTGTTTTCTTAAGTTTTATATTTCCCGAACTTTATATTAGACGGGTCGATGAAATAATTTGATCAATGAAGGACCATATATAAAATGATTAAAATCCCATCGGACATAATATTTTGTGATTAAACTTAACTATATTATTTTATACGTAGTTATAATTACAAAAACATATAAGGCCCAAGGCCTGAATTAAGCCCATATTGTAATTTGTAACTCTCTCCCGTTTCCTTTTTTTCTACTTGTACGAAAGAAGTCGACGAGAGGGTTTAAGAGAGAGAGGGAGAACGAGAGGGAGAGGGAGAGGGATATCATGCCTCTGTACGATTGCATGCTATTGGTGAAGCCGAAAGTGAAGAAGGAGGTGATGCAGCTGATGCATGGCACGTGTCGGCCGGGGGGTTTTCCAGAGGAATGGCGTCATCCCCGATCTCAAATCCTTCGGCAAGGTTCCTCTTGCGTATGGGATCAAGAAGCTGGACGGGAGGCATTTCGAGGTTAATTTTATATTTTTTATTAAATAGTTGATTTTGTTTTGTGTGGTGGGTGAATAGAATCCTGTGCTCACCTTTGATGAAATGCTCAATGAGAGCTGATTGCTAGAGACAGTTAATAGTTATCATTAGAACTGATTGCGGAAGTTTCTTCTTAATTGTTAGGTTTTCTAGCTGTTTTATAGTCATTTGGTTATAATCCTTAGCGAGGAGGGCTCAAACGCCCCAATAATTATGCCCCGATCCTCTCCCAAAATCTGAACAACACATCTAATTTTAGATTAGAGGTTCAGATTGTCTTTTGTCTGACTTTTCATTTCCAAACTTGATTATGGGTGGATTTCAAACACGAAAGGAAATAATATCAGATATATGCCCCTCCAATTACCTAGAAATTTGGTATACATGTGCGGTGTTGGGGTCGGGGTCGGGGTCGGTGTCAGAATGGACAGGAGGGTCGACGAGAATAGGGGCGCGAGGCGCGCAGAAGGGGCGCGAGGCGCGCAGAAGGGGTGCAGCTTCCGCCCGAAAGAGTCTAGAGAGGGTGGAGCTACGCTGAGAGAGAGGGAGGCAGATCTTCGATTGTTCCTCTTCAATTTTATCACACAAAAGGGAGAAAGAGTGGAACTGGATGATACTGGAACAGGAGAGAAGAGAACTGTCGGACTGGTGAGCAAATTTAGAGGTTTAATTTTTCGGATCCAGCATTCTGATCCGCATGGATTTTAATGGGAATGAAAGGGTGCATGATTTGGGAGACGATTGGGGCATAAATGGTTGGGGCATTTGAGCCCTCCTTATCTTTAGCTCATGCCAAGCATAATTAGTAAACATTAGATGTTCAATTCTCCTTAACCATTGCAAAATATGCATGTTCCATTTAAATATTTTATAACCTTCAAGGATTAATAAAATAGTGATGGGATGATTTTCACTTGTGTTTATTGTTAGCTTCTTCATGGTGGATACGAATACTGTACTGCTCAGGTACTGCAATAATACTTCATAGGTCAGAACTTTGAATTGTGCAGTACAATTTTGGTTTCTGGTTTAACTGTTAGTTCAGGTGATACTTTAGATAATAAATGAAACTTAAATACTCCCAAAACCCTAAGCTTGCTATACGAAAGAGAAAAAACAATGATCAGAGGGGAATTTAACCGGTACTAAAATCTCTCTGACAGATTCCTGGTTGAGTTCAGTACCCAAACCTTCCATCCATGATAAATATGCATCAAGCAGCATTGTAATTCATAAGCTTTTATTTATTGCTGCATTGCTACTGATAGCATTTTAACTTGTGTTTTTACTGGTAAAGTGTTAATGCTTTAGACTGATATTATTTCTAATTTGTGCATGTTTCAGGGTCAGTTTGTGCAAATGACACTGATGGCCCCACCATCGTTCCCTCAGGAGCTGCACTACCTGAACAAGGAAGATCGGCTGCTGCGCTGGCTGGTGAGGAAGCACCGTGACGCTGTCTACGGCCTCGATTTCCTCAATGACCAAAATGATTCCGAGCATGAGTCCGACCGTGAAGAACACACCTACGAAGAAGAAGGCAAAAGCGAATCCAATGCTGAATTCATATACGAAGATGATGATGATTTAGATGAGATGGATGATTACGAGGATGAGGATGATGGAGGTAATGAGAAAAAATAGGATTGGGAGATGCCTGCGTGACAAGAATAGAATGAGCTTTGTTTTGTGTTAGTTCTTTTCCCTTTGTTGTTTTGAAGACAAGATGATTCGGGTGAGCGTATCAAATGTCAAAGGATTTGTACCACTTGGGTTTATCAAACTGGCAGGACCTCAAATTTTTCTCACTTTATTAATATTTTTAATAATATCATTAGCCCTCAATGTAGTGGTAATAAGATCAACATGGGAAAGAGACGTAGCATCTGTAAGCATCAATCGCATGACAATATATATATAGGCCAAATTCATTTGATTTTAGTAAGAGATGGCAACGGATGGAGTTACCTTCGGTTTAAATAAAGTCAGTGATTTTTGATTAATTATTTCACGACGGTAGCATTTCTCCTTTTAAAAGAGATCATTAAAAAGGCCCGTATGGGTTAAGTCCAAATGAACGATTTAACTTTGTTAATTTTGTGTTCTTATACTTGATAGTGTATAATTTTTAATTTTCTTCATTGAAAATTATCGTCTTCATAGGTTTGGTTTGATATTAATTGACAATTGTAACGCACAAAACAGAAATATTGCAACCTTTTTTCTCCAAGGGAAGATGTTGGGCTCACAATGATTTTGTCACCCAATAGGAATCCAAGGTTGTAGCAAACTCCAATGTAGATTATTGAAATGCTCTTTTTAAAAAAAAATTTATAGAAGATTTGGTGCACAAATTTTAAGTTGAAATAATTTCATAATCTTTATTTGAAAGAAAGCTAGACAGACATCTCGTAAAAGATGGAAAAAATGCTTTTATGTGGAATCAAATGTAATTTTGTAAAGCACCAGCTAGTTCAATATATAACACTAATATAGGGCACATGTCGTAAAAGATGAAAAAAATAAACCATAAAAAAAGATGGAAAAAATAAAAGCCAAAAGAGAATCTCATTTGATTAGCACTAATTAGAGAATCTCATTTGATTAGCACTGTACGTAGGATAGGGGCAGGGGTTGTTCTGAAAAAAATGTAGAAATAGTACAGCCAAAACGACAAAGCAATAGACACCACTCAAAGAGCTAAATAAAAAACAGACTTCTAGATATGATGCTCAAATTAACATTGCCAATTACAATACATAGCACAAATATATAGCACAAATACATAGGTTTTGTTCCTTCAACAGGTTCGTCTTAATTAATATTGCCAATTACAATACATGGCACAAATATATTGGCTAAAGAAATGAAAAATAGTAGAGATACCAGATAACGACCAAAAATTGGGTAGTAGAAAAATTGACTGTTGGCATGCTTAATCATTCTTTAAGAGGAGCATATTTGAAGAATAAAATAAGTATAGAAAAAAAATACAAAATCAATGAAAATGAATCCTCATGAGCAAAGGAAATTCATTACATATATTACAAAACATATAATAAAATCGAATAGTAAATTTATTTCTATCAAGTTTCTTCGAACCCGAGGAAAGACAGGAAGAAAGAAATCGTCAGGATACCTGCAAAAGAATTGGACAAGAGCTTATGTAGCAGCAACAAACAAGTAATATAAAAATGAAATATTTATTTGTCAAAACAGGAGCAGCTTGATGGATTAGTCAACAAATCCTACCAAGGCTTAAGATTACATAAAAGCAAAAAAGTTCAGTGGTCTAAATCTAAATATTCAAATAATAAAAATTATAAAAATAATAAAATTTTGAACCTGATTTCAATAATGTCAGGGCAGCCACAACCACTAACATCCACATAACAAGGTCCAGACGGAATCAATCCATCTGGCAGAACACGAAGCAATCCACAGTAAAGGATATGCAACCTTGTAAGTGATGAAATGCTCTGTCTGTCGATATGTGGCATTCCATGAGAGGAATCACCAATTGGCTCAGTAGTTTCCACCAACTGCAGTCCATCCATCGTTATTGAATTCAGGACTTTACAAAAGCAAATTTCCAGTGTAGCCAACTTATCCAGATTTCCTAGTCCGGTAATCAACTCCAGGATTTTACACCGTCTAATCCGCAATTCTTCAAGCTGGGAAGGCAGCTGCTCCAGCTGCAGAACTCGGATACTATGACATTCATCAATGAGGAGGTGCTTAAGAGTGTGAAGATTGCGGAATGGAAGAGATTCCAATATTGATACAAGCAAGTAACTGGATTTTCTGTATTGACTGCAAGGAAGATGGATCACTCATCCATCCTTGGTACTGTGGCTAATGAATAATATCTTAGTTGGAGTTTTTTGAGGTTAGGATGGGGCTAGAGGGATTCTAACCAAGAAAAAGCTGCATCAGGGACACCGACCCACTTGTCCTCACAAGCTTCTGGATTGAGGCTTAATGTCACCCCTGATTCCGCAGGGTAAATTAATGACCGTACATCATTATCCCACCTTAAGATCAAACTTTCAAGTTTGCATTTATTTCCCATGTTAGCACGCTGGGCATCTTTTAAATTACTCATTCCATGAATAGTGAGATTTCCTTCAAGGTCCGTCATATCCTTTAACCAAGCTATAGTTTTAACTCTCAATCTTGCTCTCATTGTCTTTATTGCCGGAAAATTAACAAGCCCATGCGGGACATAATCCAACAAATTATCACCTCCAATAAATAATCTCAGTAAGTTATTAAGTGAACTGAGTGATTTAGGTAGATACCTAAGATTGCTAGATTTAATATTTAAAAACTGTAAGTTAAGAAGATTACCAATACTTTCAGGTAGATATTCAAGGCGATAACAATGAAGAATTAAAGTCTGCAGGTTGTAAAGGAGGCCAATGGATAGTGGCAACATTTGTAGACGTGGAGATGTAATTCTAAGATGGGTTAGATGTTTCAACTCCGAAATGGAATCAGGAATCCCTATCAAATCATCCCCTTTCAATTCCAAAACCCTGAGTAGTCTCAGACGTTCATTATAATATTCCGGCAACTGTCTGCCGAGTAGTCTCAGATCCATAGAAAGAGTTCTTAAACCTTTCAGATTTCGTTGGAGATATTGTACATATTCAACGAAACCACCTACATACAAATGGCATGCTTCTTGCGGAACATTTTCCTTTTGAATATCAAGTGGCTGGTTGATAACCACCGAATAATGTTCATTCTCAGAATTAAGTCGAGCAAGGTCATGGATTATATCGTGCAACTTACAGCTATCAAAAAGTCCACCATCAAGAAAGGACCTCTCTTGCAACTCCTCATAATATTCACCAGCAATTTCTTCGATCCTTCTTTTGCCACTCGATTCGATGTAGCCATGAGAGATCCATAACTCTATCAAATTCTTCTTTTTCAATATGTAATCTTTTGGGAACATGGAACAAAACAAAAAACACGCCTTAAGTCGAGAAGGTAGATGAGCATAACTGATCTGAAGTGCTGGGAATATATCATTCGATGAATTTGTTTCCCAAAGATCACTTTCTAGAATCTCTCTCCAACTCTCTTTATCTGGTTCATGCTTAAGGAGGTTTGCAATCGACTTCACAGCCAATGGTAACCCACCACACTTTCTCATAATCTCCCTTCCCATATCTTCAAAGTGTTTTGTCACGGTGTCACTTGTACCACTAAATGCATAATGTTGAAACAACTGCTAGCACATATCTTCGGGCAAGTTAGTTGGCCTAATACAGGTCGTTGTTTGCATGACATCTGCAACCTTTTTATTTCTTGTTGTCACAAGAATTCTTACCAGTTTTGCTTCTTTAAAAGGAACCCGAAACAACTCCCACAAACTTTGATTCTCATTCCACACGTCATCTAAAACAAGCAAGATTGTTTTTCCCTTCACAGTTTCGGCAAGCTCTTCTTGTAATGGGCTCAACTCATTCAAGCTATATTTCTTTTCGGAGACTGATTCAATGGTTGCTTTGATTAGTTTCGTGACATCAAATTCTTCAGTGACACATACCCACCCAAATAAATCAAAGCACCGGGTTACCCTCTCATCTTTGTAGACCAGTTGGGCAATGGTGGTTTTTCCAAGACCACCTTTACCAACAATTGAAATGACCGAAAAGGACTTTTCTTTTTCAGATAGTAACAAATCGATGACCTTCTCTATTTCAGCTTCTCTCCCAAAAATGCTTGCCTCATCTACCATGTGACCCGTTGGGGGTCGTAAAATTTTATTGTCCGGACGCCTCGCCCCGTCACTCTCCCTTAATTGAAGAGCCTCACGATCCTTTGCTATTTCATCAAATCGACTTCTTATTTTGTTAAGCCGATCAACCATGCCATCAGGAATTGGAACAATGTACTCAATGTACTGTGCAAAAAGAAATGTATTATACAAGTATGCCAAATTTCATAATTTGTTAACATAAAAATTGATAATTAGATTGGAAATGTATTATATCATGTGACCACTCTGATGTTAGATTGGAAAAAGCTGATAATAAAACAACTGACCACACAAGAACAAAAATAACACTTGCACAAGTAAGATCATTTTTAATATCTATATGCACCACGTACTAACCTCCATGTGCTTTCTTTTGTGAGAACCCGAAGCCTCAGAAGCCCTTTTTGCCTCTACTTGGAAACGGGTGACCTCATACCGGTACTCGCTGAGCACATCCTCAGCATCGTAAGCAACCTTCCTGAGCTCCTTGAGCCATAACTTGACGGAGCGGTCTATGATCTCCCTCTCCTCAGCATCGTACAGTGTGGCCTTGATCCACTTTAGAGTTCGCATCAGCCTCTCGAGATCCTCCTCAACAGCTCGAGCATGCCCCTTTTGTGAGTTATTAGAATTTGAGGAAGAGGAAGGAGCCTGTGCAGAGGCTCTAATTGAGGGGAGCAATTTGGTGCCTAGGGAGAGCAGAGAGGTTATCAAATTCCCTGCCATTTTGCTCTGTAGATTTCTGTGAAGAGGCTAGAAGGAAAGAACCTCAGATCTGAGTTGTGAATGTGAGATATGTGTAATGAAGAAAGAGCAGCAGAGAGTTGAGATCTGAGGAGATGAGGTAAGCTCTTGGAAGTAGTGTGGAGAAGACTTTGTACAGTAGTCAATGTTTATTTCACGATTTATTTTTCTTTTATTTTTTATTTAACGAGAGTGGTTATGAATACTTTAGGTGAAGTGGGGTCAATGCTTATTTAACTTCTACCTAATTTACTTTCAGTGGAGTGGGGCCCCTATGTTCTTGTCGGGTTCACAATACAGTCACTGTTACCTAAGAGTCACATGCATTGGTACTGTAGCCTGCCACTACTATTCATTCAAGTCGGATGATTGAAGGAAGTTGCAATAATTGAAGATATTATTGAGGGAATTACTTTTACTGCAATAATCTCCGCTATAATTTGTTACCATTCAGGATAGAGTGGAAAAAACGTGTGTGCCGTGCCGTGACCAAAATGTCGGATGATTGAAGGAAGTTGCAATAATTAGAGAATTTGTTAAGGGAATTACTTTTACTGCAATAATATTTAAAAATTGATTAAAAGTTGCAATTAGCATCAGAGGCGTGGGTGCTATAATTAGCGTATTTCAATATTTAGCAAAGTTAATTATGGCAACATGTATCAATTTTAGAATGTTATGGAAGTAGTGGAGGTCTAAAATTAGACTTTGTATTAGATATATTAATGATGTTGACAAAGAAGAATTTTGCAACGATTAAAAAAAGTGAGGCTATGGTACTATGCATAGCGCATAATGAGAAATGAGATCTGAGTGGTAAGGTAAGTTCTTAGAAGTGGCGTGTATAATGCTTCTACTTTTTTTGCTTTCTGCGTGGTGAGCACAAAGGGAACTATTCTTTCGCCTTTTTTTTTACTTTTTCTTTTTCTTGTTCATAAGAGTGGATTACTTTCGGTGGAGTGGGGTCAATATAGACATATTCTTGAGCTTTTCTTTTGGAGAAATTGTAGTCTCTCATGCATTGGTACTGTAGCCTGCCACTACTATACATTCATGTGAGGATACAGCAATGAACTAGGATGATTGAAGGAAGTTGCAGTAATTGGAGAATTTGTTAAGGGAATTACTTTTCCTGCAATAATATTTAAAAATTGATTAAAAGTTGCAATTAGCATCAGAGGCATGTAGGGATGGCAAAAAAGTCCAGCGGCCCGTCGGCCCGGCTATGCCTGCCTGGCCCAGCCCTTTACCCGGTCGGCCCAACACTGTAACAGGCAAGGTAAGGCCGGGTCTAAGGACGGGCCAGGTCAGGCCTGGGCTTAAGCCGAAGCCCACAGGCAGCCCGTTGGGCATATATTTTAATACAAACAAATATTGAGTTTAGGGTTTCACTTTTGATTGTGAGACAGTGAGAGCCGCCCCCCATTCCCATTTTTGAAAATTTGCTCCCAGTCTCAGAAGTCAGATCTGATCTCTCTTTCGCTCCTCTCTCTCTCTCTTTCGCTCCTCTAGTCCTCTCTTTCGCTCCTCTCTTCAGCAACCAGCACCAGGCCACCAGCCACCCACCCGCTGGCCGCTGCGGGCTAGTCCTCTCTCTTTCGCTCCTCTCTTCAGCACCCACCCGCTGCGGCCAGCACTCTCTCTTTCGCTCCTCTCTTCAGCAGTCAGCACCCACCCGCTGGGTGAGAAGGCACTAGACGAAAACTTGAATTGTGCGACTCCAAATTCGGGTGAGAAGGCACTAGACGAAAACGAGAGCGAGAAGCATGTGATTCTTGGGAGAACGGTTTGTTGCTCCTCTTTATTTAAACAAAAATTTACGTTCCCTTGAAATTGAGGTCCGATATTTAAGCTTGTTATTCAATATATTTATATATGTGAACAATATAATGCATGTAAGAAAAATTTCAATCCCCACTCCGTTTTAGCAAAATATTATTTTCCCGGCTAAAGTGGATAAATTTATAGGGTGTGCCTGTGAACTTGAAGTGGTAAAACCAACGAGTTGTCTTGTGGGATTTTTGTAAAAGCCATGTAATTTGTAAAGTGTTTGTTTATTCATCTGCACTAGTTTGATTAATGAGAAACTTGTCAGTTTTATTTAATGGAACAATATGCATACGCATTTTGCTTGTTTGATAGAATTTAATAGACTAGTTGATTATTGGAAAACTTTTCAGTATACCCTTCGAATTTATTAATGGAACAATATGTACACAGGTTTGCTTTTTGATTGAATTTGAAAGACTCACTTATGTCAACTTTGACCCATTTTGAACCTTTCCATATCTATATTCTTTTAACATAACTTTGATATATGTAAACCACAATTGATTTTGATGCTGCCCTGTTTTCTTTTATCCTCTCTGCCTTGCTTGTGTGCTTGTTAGCTGCACTGTTTTGCTTGTTTTTGTGTGACTGGTACATTGGTACCTTGTACCAGCACCCTGATGGGTGCTGTGTCTATTTATTTTCTGTTTGGGATGATAAAATCATGTATTTGTTATAATTTTGGGATGTTTGGTCTCTCTTAATTGGGAGAAAATATTATTGGTTATGCCAGAAAATTCAATGTCTGCATTTGCCCAGTTTTTAAGATGGAGTCCAGTATATGTACTTACCATGAAATTTGTGGTAAAATTTGCATCTAATTGTGGGAAAATAAACTGAAAGAGGATCAAATTTCTTTGTTATATTATGACAAATAAAATTCAAAAAAAGGTTTTCATGCATGCTTGTACTATACTGTAATTAAACACAACTTTCTTAATCCTATTGCTCAAGGCACAATATTGCTGTTGCTGTTACTGGTTTGCTGTTGCTTGCTATAATTTTTTTTTTTTTTAGACAAAATGGCTGAACCTTAGGCAAAATGCTTGCTGTAATTTTCTAACCATGGCTGAACCTTGTTTACTAATTAAAAATACTCTTTCTTTTGTAGGCAAAATGGCAACCCCTATAGATATTATCACAGCAACCTCGCAAGAACCGACTAATCAAGAGGAAGCATCCTCTTTTTTTTGTTGTTTGCTATTAAACTTTGAATTATTTTGTTGTGTGAGCTTGGTTAATTGATTGTTGTAGCTTAATTTCTAACCATGTTGTAGCTTAATTGATACTTGAACTTGGTTAATTGATACTTTGAATTATTTTGTTGTAGCTTAATTTCTAAGACATGTTGTAGCTTGATTTATTAGTTTCATGGTGATGATTATGTTAAATTATATATTGTGTATATGATTGTGCTAAATTTATTTTATTGGGCTGGGACGGGTATACGGGTAACGGCCGGGTAAGGCAGCCCATGGGCATGGACAGGCAGGCACAGACAGGCATGGGCATGGGGGAAAAGCCCATGGGTAGGCTGGGCATAGATTTTGAGGCCCATCAGAATGGGCCAGGCAGGTCGGGCATAGGGATGGTAACAGGCAGGTAAGGCATGGGCTTAGCAAATACCCGTGGGCACGGCCCATTGCCATCCCTAGAGGCATGGGTGCTATAATTAGCGTATTTCAATATTTAGCGAAGTTAATTATGGCAACATGTATCAATTTTAGAATGTTATGGAAGTAGTGGAGGTCTAAAATTAGACTTTGTATTAGGTATATTAATGATGTAAGACAGAGAAGAATTTTTCAACGATTAAAAAAAGGAAAGTGAATGAAAATTGTTTCTGTTTTTGAGAAGTTCAGAAAATTCTATTATTTTCCTTTTGTGAAACAGAGAGTTTGTGTGAAATAGAAAGCAAAAGGCTGCTGCAGTCAGCCAACCTTCTAATAATAATACCCACTATAATATGTTACCATTAGAGATTAATTTGGCTCGGTATACTAACAAGTGTACCCCAAAGTTTTCTCTTTCCAGTTGAAGAGGGCACATTAGCATTTCACAACCCTATAGATTATAAACCCTGACTACACAAATTCTGACACCTTAATTCAGATCAGAACCACTCATGCTACAATCCAAAGGATGGAAAATAAATAAAATAAAGAAAACAGAAAACCAAGTAATTAGACAAAAATATAAGTCCCCCCCTACAGAGAAGGGATTGAATCCGGACCGTCCGATCCGTGTTGGCACGAATATGAAAGATGGCCGTGTGTTTCATCATGGGCTGGATTGGTCCCGATCCTAATCCTGTGCAAAGTTAAGCAGTAAAAAAAGAAGGTTTATAAGTTATATAATTTTAATACATTCATTTTTCATTGTTATTTGACTGTTTGACTTTGTGCTAAATTAATTTATAAATTTATATATTTGAGATGTAAACACATAACTCGTGAAGTAGATTGATTTCGATGGTTTGGATTCGTCATTTGAAGTCATTTCGATAGGTTTTGAAGTTGAGTTCACCAATTCCTTGGTGAGCTTAAGGAAATCCTAATTCTTTCGATATCCGTGGAATTTTACCAAATTTTACTTTGTAAAAATTCTACTAATCCTTCTATGCATCTAAAAACTAAGGCACTCTTTCTCTTTTCTTCTCTCAGTTTATAATATTTTTTATAAATAAAAAATTCTCCTTCTGGTGGAGTGGGGTCACTATGTCTTTGCTGTTTCTAATAAACCACCTTCCACCGTTAAGGATTTTAAAAAATATATAAAAATAGAGGAGGGTTCAAATGCCTTCATTTTTTATGCCTCCACCATGCCTCCATTTTTAAAATCTTTAATAACTCGATATTTAAAACTTATAACTCAAAATAAAACCGTTAGATGTGATCTATGTTATTTTCTTTATATGCTCATAAAAAAATTATCACATTTTAATTTTGTTTTTATGTGAATGCGATAAAAATAACATAGAAAGCGCATGGTATAGATTTTTTAGATATTTTGAAAGGAACCAGTGTTGATCCTGTTTCTTTTAATGTATCAAAATTCCACCTTACCTATATTATTATTATATAATTTTTGTATCAAAAATCCATCTTACCTATATTATTTTTATTATTATATAATTTTTGTAAATAATATAGAATATTAGATGAATTGTTTCAATTGTCATCACCCACTTCCGTAATTGTATGGCCTGAAAATATCATAATTAGCGTACACTTTTACCCTTAAATTATTAAATGTCAATCCTAAATATCATCATCTCAATTACCTTGAATTGAGAAAACCTGGAGATGGCTGATGTTGCTCACTGACGAGTCGATGAAATGTCGACGTCTCCAGCTTCCACCTTTCAACTTGGATTGTAATCAAAGACATTAATGTCAATGGAATATGGCAAGCTCGTACAGTGTGATGAATTTTTTTTTATAAATCATCCTAAAAAAAATAAAAAATCTGAAACTAACTTGATTGCTTAATTATTTTTCAGAAAGGCCATCGATACCAAAAATCAAATTCGGTATGCAACATTGCACAATGGCTACACCCAAGAGCAGAGCCAGACTTTCGAACTACTGGGATCAAATACATATGGAGATCAATCATATAAAATGTTCCTTAGAAGAATGCATGGGAGTCAATTATATAGTACCATGATCTTTTACTCTAAACTATATAGAAAATTATATATAAATAAAAAGAAAATTGGGGGTCAATTGACCCCCATATCTCCAATTATATAGTACCCAAGATAGGCGCACAGATTTCATTTTTTAAATATTTTTACAATCTTTATTTTAATTCAAGTTGGAAAACAAAAAAGAAACAGACAGAGGTACTTTCTGCTAGAGGTCTAATATATTTGCCCACAAATAAAACAAACAAGAAAAATAATCGAAAGATGTAATAAATATTTTGATATGCTTATTAAGCTATCACAGTTATTCATCGCTCATGAGTCTTGTAAGAAATGTTTTGAAACAAATAATTGTTCAGGGTGTGTGAACTAACAAATTTTCAAACGAAAGCAATTTTAAGTTAGTATAATTAACATTTGTTCCCATCATTTTGGTCACCAACATACCTTTTTGCCATATGCTCTATGCCAAAATGGACCTAGAAACCGTTCATGCTATGCAGATAGCCTAACTAACACTGATCCATGGTGAACTAGTAAAGAGGATTTAGTATGAAATGTTACAATGTATGAAACAATTTATTTTATTTGTACAGAACAATGAATATTAAACCAGTCTAGCATTGGTGTTCTGTAGTTCATCTATCTATTCATGTTTTTTATACCTAGAAAAGAGAGAAAAAAAAGGGCCTTATCAGACAGAAGAAAATAGATGATGGAGAAAAAAAACAGGGTAGATCCAGACAACAAGAAAAGATTAGCATAGCTAGGACAAAAATTGGCTTATCAAATCATTCTTAAGTTGAGACGTATTGAAGCAACGAAAAGTATAGAAAAATACAAAATCAAAGAAAAACGAGTCCCCATAAGCAAAGATAACAATGTTATGTTCATTTGTCAGCAACAAACTAATAATATAAAAATGTTATGTTCATTTGTCGAACCATATGTTAAGAAAACAATGCTGGCCCAACATAATATAAAATTAAAAAAAGTTTGTATATGAATGTATGGTAAGTATATATATTGCTTTTTAGGGTAATACTTGTTGCTTGGTGGCATTCAAATAAAGTGAGATTTGATGATTTTTTTTTATTATACCGGGATCGTGTGCAAGTCTCACAAAGAATCAAGTAAAAAATACAAGTCAAAGAGGAAGGAAATGCAGGAGGGATATAATCGGAAATATAAATTTAAAGTGTGTGAATTAAGTGTAAGTGTAAATAAAAGAAGTATTGAAAGAATAATTAAGAGGTAAATATAATGTATTGAAGTCAGAGGGATACATCAGAAAATTGATAAGAGTCAGAGGGTACACAAGAAATTGACTCTTTTTTTCAAAATATTAATTAGCTAAAAAAAAGGATGAACTGTACATATCACTTATACCTTTTGTATTCTCTGCATGCTTCATATTAAACAACTGATAAAATAATTCCGAAATAAAGAACTACAAACAAAAGAAATAAAAACTGTGTGTATCAATAAATTTTGTTCCTATCTAATAAAAATAATAAAGCATAGCTATGTACAAAATTATGTAGGTAAAACAAAGAGTAGGAATAAATTTGGCTGGCTAGAAAACGAAGATTTTTTACTTTTTTATCAGTGTAATATAAAAAAAATATGTTATCACCATTATTGTTTTCTGTAATTATATATCAATCTCGATGTAAGATTAACCTCAATAATATATTATTTCATATAATATAATAGAATATCATAGCACAAATTAAAATATGTATTATTTTTGTATATTCAATCCAACACAATTACATGTATTTTAAGGGTCTAATTCACAATTAAAAAAATTTTATTACGTACTGGAATAATTGAGTGAAACATATCTCACATTATAAAGAAAAATTATCTCAAATCGATATATGTGTAATGAAATATACATAGTCAAAATATCTAAATACTAATACTACAATTTATATAATTTAAAGGGCTTTGTGAAGAAGTGCATACCTTTTACTTTATTGCACTTAAAACTTTATTGCAAGTATTTTGCCACTAAAGCTGCATTTTTATTGTGTTGCGGATGAGGAATCAACTAAATATCAATTCAATGCGAATAGTTTTAGAAATGCAGCCACAACTGATCCCTGTAACGTGTGACGTTGTTGTAGGAGTGCAGAAAGCACATGGGGCCCACTAATTCTCTCAACTCCTTTTTTAGTTTCCTATGACGGTATTGTACAGCACATATGTACTGATGAATTTTTTGACCCGGTTTCTCTCTACATTTCACCCGCAACATGTTCCATTTCTGGAGTTTTAAATCAAAGAAGATTTGTTCTGAGCTGAAACAGGAGTAGGCTAATAAGAAATTAAGGGTTGGCAAACCTTACTTATCTTTTTATTTGTAGAGGTAGGTAGTGTATTGAAAAGGGGCCGGGTCGGGTCGGTCCGGTCCAAACCCGCCCGGTCTCCGGGTTGACTCGGGCACGGGTTAGCCCGGGTCAACGGGTTGAGTCGGGTAGGGGGGGTCGGGTTTTGTTTTGAGTCGGCCAACCCTTACCCGGCCTAAACCCGGCGGGTTAGGTCGGGGCGGGGCGGGGCGGGTCGGGTCGGCGGTCCGGTCCGGGCCGGTTCGTTTTTTTTTCCTGTTTTGTTTGGGGGTTTTCGGCTGTTTTTTTTTTTTTTTTTTTATTTGAACTCAATATATTTTTGTTATAACAAAATCAAATTATGTTAAAACCGAATTATTCTAAAACCGAATTATTCTAAAACCGAATTATTTTAAAACCGATTATTTTTTATCTTCAAAACCGAATTATTTTAAAACAATAGATTTAAAAATAAAATTAACAATATTCAAAATAAATCCGAAATTATCTAACCTATTTAAATATAAATCTAAATTCAATATAATTTAAATCTGAATTAAATATAAATCTAAATTAAATATAAATCTAAATTAAATCTAAATTAAAGTAAATATAAATTAAATATAAATTTAAATTAACTCTAAATTAAATTAATTTATTTGGCCTCTGTATCTTTTCAAATCAAATATTTAAATCTATAACGCAGATTAATATTCACTATGCATATAGTAGCATAGTCTCACTCATTAAAATAACTCTGTACATGAAAGAAGTTCGGTTCTGAAAAAATCTAACAGAGGCAAACCAAGCCAGAGGCAACAGAGGCAGAGGTAAAGGTGTACCAGCGGCAACAGAGGCAAAGGCAAACCAGCGGCAACAGAGGCCAAAATTTTTTTTACCGTTTTTTTAAAAAAAATTTCAAATTTCAGACGGGTTAGGTCGGGTAGGGTCGGGTTGGCTCGGGTCCCGCCGGGTTTTGGGGGGGGTTAGGTCGGGTTAGGGTCGGGTTAGGGGGGGTTAGGCCGGGTTAGGGTCGGGTTTGGTCGGGTTCACCCGGGTTCGGCCGGGTTAGACCCGGATCCCGGGGGTTAGAGTCGGGTTTAGGCGGGTTTAGGGTCGGGTTTGGACGGGGCGGGTCGGGTTTAGGCCGGTCCGGGTCGGGTTCGGGTAGGCGGGTTGAAACGGGTGGGGTATGGTCGGGTTTCGCCCAGAAAACCGCATCCGACCCGTTTTAAACATTTAAATTTTCTAATCGGGTTAATGCATTTTCTTTTGTGGGCAATTGTTGGTTTAACAGTTATGTCATGTCCCTTATATTTTACTTTGATTTCATGAACTTGGGACCCCGGAGGGACATGGTTTCTGACCATTCAAAATATTTTTATTCTGAGAATTAACTATGAACATTTTGGTATAGTGCTTGAAATAAACAACTAAATGGGTCTCTATTGGAGAGTGCAAATTAACGGAGAAAGAGAGCGATTGGGTTTTGGGCTTTTCGGAGAGAGGCAAAACAAGTTTTAGGGAGGGGCAAAATTGGCCCAGACCTGTAATTCCTTATAAAAGTAAGAAATTCATTGGGGGCAACTGCCCTGGCCTTACTGGGTCTGCCTCTGACAAACTCCCATGCATTCAAATGTCAAAGGATTTGTACCACTTGGGTTTATCAAACTGGCATGATCTCAACTTTTTCTCACTTTATTAATAATTTTTAATTATATCATTAGCCCTCAATGTAGTGGTAATTAGATCAACATGGGAAAGAGACGTAGCATCTGTAAGCATCAAGCGCATGACAATAAGAGATGGAGATGACATGACAATATATATATAGGCCGAATTCATTTGATTTTTTTTTTCAGATGGCAACAGATCGAGTTATTTCACTACGATAGCATTTCCTTTAATTTAAAAGAGATAATTCCTGCACGGCAATTAAATAGCACAAATAACTATGTCATTAAAAAGGCCCATATGGGTTAAGTCCAAATGAACGATTTAACTTTCTTAATTTTGTGTTCTTAATACTAGACAGTGTACAATTTTTAGTTTTCTTCATTGAAAATTATCGTCTTCAAAGGTTTTCTTCCTTGAAAAGGCTCGTGTTAATATTAATTGACAATTGTAACGCACAAAACAAAAATTTTACAACCTTTTTTCCTCAAGAGAAGATGTTCCGCAATTTTTACTAATACCCTCAAAAAAAAATAGCAAATGTACCATCTGCAGTGAAATAATTTTATAAATATCCTAACCGCCCCACGTTGGGGCAATTTGATTTTTTCTGTGGGGCGGTTTGCTATATGTGTTTTTTTTTTTAGCTAACCACCCCACATATATTTGTATATTATATGACACTTACCCTAGATGAGTATATATTTATGTAATCAATTTAAAAAAATATAAACGATCGACAAGAGCTAACACGATTATTACAGATAATGATCGTCTGATTCTTTGAAAGGATCGGATTCCGTGCTGTTACATCGATCAGATTTTGTGATGGAATGTGCGGTGCCCCACAAGACCCTGTCACATTAGATTACTTCGAAGAGGCATTCTAATTTTCAATCTCAACTTGTTATAGCCTTATAGCTCTCATAAATAATGGACACATCAAGACATAATAAGCCGAATACCATGCTGGAGCATCATATATATTTTTTATAAAGAGTATTACTACAAAACTACTATAAATATTAGATAAAATAATAACACTTAGCTAATTAACAACATCAGAAGAGCACTCACTTGAGATGAGACTATACAGTACTATAAATATTAGATAAAATATTACCCTAATATAGATAGTTTCCACAAGAAATTGTTTTTCTAAACAACTTAATATCTTTCAGGCCACATATTACAAGCAAAGATAGCGAAACAGTGTAGCTACACTAATATAGCCCGAAACATCAAGTACCACCTCCCAATGAACAACACACAAAACAAATCCAAAATAACATGGTTAAGTTGGATTAATCTAACAAAACTATATATTACTTGGATCCGCGCAATATTCACTTGGCACAACTTATTGGATCCAGCAGAGATCCAACGGTGATTATGCAAATACTTGAACAGCCGCCAGGCACCAATTGGAAACGTAAAATTGACAAATGCCCCACTAAACATCTCTAATTTTTTTTTGATAAATTCTAAACACACTAAACATCTCAAAAAAAAAAAATTTATAGCAAAACGCTCCACTATGGGGTGGTCAGCTAAACATATGTAAAAAAACCCGCCCCAACGTGTGGCGGTTAGGGTATTTATCACTAGTACAAAAAACCCTTTCACCGACTGTTAAAAAATCTCTATACCGACTGTTATTGAGGCGTCAGTGATGGCGCCGGGGGTATAGGTATATCTTTACTGACGGGTAAATAACAGTCAGTGTAGACACCTACACCGACTGTTTTAAAAAAAACAGCCGGTGTTGGCTACCTACACTGACTGTTTTTTAAAAAAACAGCCGGTGTTGGCTACCTACACCGACTGTTTTTAAAAAAAAACAGCCGGTGTTGGCTACCTACACCGACTGTTTTCTATAAAAAATAGCCGGTGTTGGACACCTACACCGACTGTTTTTTATATCGGAGCTAGCCTCCATATTTTTGCTAGCAATATATTACTATTCGGCATTAATTGACATTAATTAGAATATCATGCAAATAATTTGAGCAACACAATATAAACAACATAACTCATATTTCATTCACAAAAAAACACACTATTAGAAATATGTAGTAGTTGCATCCGCACATATAAGAAAACACACTCATATTTAGTTCAAGCAGGAACTAAGGCAGGAAATAAACATATAAGAAAAGAGGACCAAAATAAGTTTAAGGGCAAATGGAATTTATCTGTAAGATGGTGGGTGTTGTTTGCAAAAAAAAAAAAAGCCTATAATTAACTTGTACAAAAGAATTGGTTATTTGGAGGATACATTGGCTGACGTCAGATGGCAGAAAGCGCATCTCTGTAATTTTAGATATTTCTGTATCTTCACCAGAGTTTGATCCTGGGACTGGATAAGACTGATACACCTCTGGAACACTGGTTCAGCAAATTGCGAAAAGCCTGGACCAAGTGCCTAAAAAAAAGGAAGAAGAACACTATCAACACATTTATAAATTCAAAAGAATTATATCAAACAATGTATTTCATAGTAAGGTGTGTCATTTCAACAAACATATGCATGGCAAAACAATTATACTGGAGAGATAGATACAAGTTATGAAAGGTAAACCACCTAATAGCTCATTCAGATATGTTAGTTCTGTTCTCATAATATTTCCTTTCACTGGCTTCTTTCATCTCATTTCTCTTCTGCACCCAGAAATGCAACATTTAAATATATAGTGCCTTGACAAATTCATCGTGTGGAAGAACAAATATGGCACTGTGTAAAGAAAACAAACAGATAGAAAAAACAATGGAGATCTATGAACCTGATATGCTTCATGATTAGCAACAACCCTCCTAATTATTGTACTAGTTGTGATATTTAATGGACTCTCCAGTTGCTTTAAGATGCCCATATCCATTGGAACCCTATATGGGTTTGGCTGCTCCTGTAAAAGCGATCCATATATCGAAACAAACAAACAAAAATCAAATTTAATCTTTAAAATAAAAGATCCTTATATCATGAAATTTATTACCTTCATAAACCCATATTTTCAGCAATTGTTCCATGCACTACCATGGAAATATTGAAGGTAGTGATCTGCACTGCAAAGAAAGTTTGCATATGTAAATTGCTCAACACACAGAAATTAGAAAGCAAATGAAAGGACAGAATCTACAATTTCTAAAACCTACCATATCTTTTGAAACCTCACAAGGGGCTCTTATTATAACTTCATATACATATCGACAAGCTAAGACACTTAGGCTTCTTTCATGCAGATTCATTATTGGGCGATATGCACCTTGGACCGAGCTGCGTACAAAGAAAAAAAAGAAAAACAAATTCAGCAAAAAAGCCCATTAGGAAATTAACAAAATTAAACAAAAAGAAAAAGAAGCAGAAGTGCATAAATAAATAGGAATTGTTTGTCTTAGGTGGGGCCGGCTGCACACACATTGAGGGAGGTGAAAAGACCTGACTGTTTGGTCACTATATATGCCAACTAGTAAGAAATCTCCCAAGGCCTGAACAACTCGTAATATCTGTGTATAGAAAAGATGAATAAAATTAAATTAACAAGAAAATGGAAAAGATTTTTCTTTCATTAGAGTAAAAAAAAAACATTAGATGAGAGAGCACCTCCACATGTCCAGCATGGAAAAGATCAAATGCACCATCAATGTAGATTATTCTAGACTCTGAACCTGCCCCCTGCATTACATTAAACAATACCCCTAATTTTCTTTTTCCCTTGATGAAGTACACTAAACTGATAGTCAACATGTGAAAATATAGCTAAATTTAAACCTTTCCATTAGAGAACTGGACTATGCGCCTAGAAGTGGGCAAGAAACGAGAAATACGAGCCATGCTTATCTCCAGTAGATCTCTCTCTTACACAAAGAAGTATGCGACAATTTCTTTCTGTTGATATCCAACTGTGAAAACCACAAGGTACTTTGGCTTCAAAGGCAAATCCTGTAAATCAAATTCAACATCAAGATGATTTATCATTTTGCATATACCTCGTTTGGGTTTCCCCATAATCTGTGCTGATAAAGATCCGAGTCTGAAACAACAATACCTGGGGGTAGTCTTTCGGCTCCCTTTGGATTTGATGGTTCATAAATCTTGCAAAGAACAAAAAAAATTATTCATTGGGATATTGTATATTTCAGGATGCTTGCTGCTCCTATATAGTTTAATCATTGCATCAAAATTATATATAATTAATGCAGAGTCAGCTGGTTTAAACAAATATGAATTCCAATGAAACAAAAATTGGTTTCCGAGGTAGTAAAATGCCAAAAACCACGTCACCACAAATTTCATGTCATACAAGGTATTATACCAGAAAACACAAGGAAATAATGGTTACCTTAAATAAATCCGTCGAATTATTGGTTGTAGAATGATCTCCTGTATCTCCACCAGACAAAAATTTAGGAGCTGAAATTTTTGGTACCGCAAAAATCGTAAATCACACAAATTCAAGCAAATCACAAAAATCGTAAATCACACAAATTAGGCTGGGGTACTATATTTTTAAAATCGCAAATCGCAAATCACACAGAATAAGATAAGGAAAAGAAAAAATTGACATATCGTTGGAGACAGTGAATTGAGACATTAGGCTGGGGTACTATATTTTTCAGTTTTTGTTGGATTTTACAGTAGATTGAAATGTTTAGGCTGGAATATTAAAATTTGATTATATAATTTTCTTTTGTTTGATAAATACCAGTACCTATTTTCTTTTGTTGGATTTTGGAGATTTTGGAGATTTACCAGTACCTATTTACCAACATCAAAATAAATACCTCTTACCCGTATTTGCTGACCGGGGAGAGGATGGTCGGCTGAGCGGGGCAGTGAACGGGGGGAGGAACGGCGCAGTGAACAAGTTAGCGGGGTAGCGGAGGCTGGTCGGGGTAGTGAGCGGCGTAGCGGAGGCAGGTCGGGGTAGTGAGCGGGGTAGCGGAGGCAGGTCGGGGTAGAGCGGGGAGGCGAAGGCAAGTCGGGGTAGCGAGCGGGGAAGCGGAGGCTGAACGGGGCAGAAGGAAAAATGAGAAATTGAGGCAGGTCGGAGAAGAGGGAAATGAATTGGGGCAAGGCAGATTATAATATTTATCGTTTGAAATTGAGAAATATGAAATTTAGAGTTTGGCGGCTGATCGAAAGAGTAACCCGGGAAATGAAAATTTGAGACAAATAAGAACACCGACGGCTCCGAATTGCAGAAGTTAAAAACAGTCGGTGAAAAAGAATCCATCTAAAACTTAGCAGTGTTGGTGACTGCTCAACACCGACTGTTTTTTAAATAAACAGTCGGTGTAGGGTATCACCAACACCGACTGTTTTTTAAATAAACAGTCAGTGTTGATGACTGCTCAACACCGACTGTTTTTTACAAAAAACAGTCGGTGTAGGGTATGAGCAACACCGACTGTTTTTTAAAAAAACAGTCAGTGTTGGTGACTGCTCAACACCGACTGTTTTTTCTAAAAAACAGTCGGTGTAGGGTATGAGCAACACCGACTGTTTTTTAAAAAAACAGTCAGTGTTGGTGACTGCTCAACACCGACTGTTTTTTAGAAAAAACAGTCGGTGTTGGTTCACTGACGGTTTTTTGTAATGGAACAGTCAGTGTTGAGGTTCTTCTTATTTACGATTTTACCAGCAGTCTCTACACCGACTGTTACATATTAAATCAGTCGGTGGTTGAGGGTCGGTGAAGGGGTTCTTTGTACTAGTGTATAAAATTATTTCAATGTGGAGGGTAGATTTGCAATTTTTTTTTAGGGTATTAATAAAAATTGCGGGAAGATGTTGGACTCGCAATGATTTTGTCACCCAATAGGAACCAACAAACTCGAATGTAGATTATTGAAGCGCTCTTCAAAAAATAATTTTCTTAGAAGATTTGGCGCGCAAATTTTAATTTGAAATAATTTCATGATCTTTACTTGAAAGAAAGCTAGAAAAACTTAAAAAGAGGAACTTTTGATTCATTAATATTATAGGTTGTACGCACAAGAGGAAATAGAGAGAGGTACTTTCTACTAAAAGATTCTCCCACAAGAGGAACTAATTAAAGATTCAATGAATATTTTGATATGTTTATTCAGCTATCACATGATCACCTCATCACTCATGAATCTTGTAAAGAGTCTAAACAAGAAGTTTTCGGAACAAATAATTGCAAAACAATAATTTTTAATTAAATGAAAGCAAATGATATAAAACTATAATTTTAAGTTACTATAACACTTAGAATTCCATATATGCTATGCTAAGTGGTACTAGAATCGATTCATGTTATGGAGATAGCTGAAGGTTAACTGAACTAACATACCTATTTGCTTGTAATGTTACAATGTATTAAAATATCTAAATACTAATACTACAATTTACATAATTTAAAGGGCTTTGTGAAGAAGTACATACCAAATATTTATTGCAAGTATTTTGCACCAAATATTTATTGCAAGTATTTTGCCACTAAAGCTGCATTTTTTGTGTTGCGGATGAGGAATCAACTAAACATCAATTTCAACGCGAATAGTTGTAGAAATGCAGAAAAGAAAAGAAAAATCAAGGCCTTATAATAAGGCCGAAAAGCAGAGAAAGAGAAAAAAAAAAAACAGGGGAGATCCAGACAAGTAGCAAAAAGTGGCTAAGGACAAAAATTGACTGTTGGCTTAATCATTCTTAAGAGGAAAAGAATTGAAGAAGAAAAAAGTATTGAAAAAAAATACAAAATCAATGAAAATGAGTTCCCATAAGCAAAGAAAATTCTTAGCAATTATTACAAATCATATAATAAATTGAATGGTAAATTCATTTCTATCCAGGATCAAAGTAGGGACTCCTATTAGAAGTCATCTTCCGAAAGATCTTCAGAAAGTAGGGAATCCTATTACAAAATAATTGGACAATAGCTTATTTAGTAGCAACAAATAAATACTAAAAAAAAATGAAAGATTCATTTGTCGAACTGTAGTTGTTTAGTCAGTCAGCAAATCCTGCCAAGGCATATGACTTCAGAAAGTTAAAAAGTTCATTTGTGTAAAATCTACAATATTCAACTATTAATTAAATTACAAACCTGATTCGATTAATTGTAGATCCCCAATTGCAATGTCAGGGCAGCTGCAGTGATCAACACGCACATAACAAGACCCAGATGGAATCAACCCATCTGGAAGAACATGAAGCAATTCACAGTAATAGATTTGCAGCCTTGTAAGTGATGAAATGCTCTGTCTGCCGATATATGACTTTTTATGAGAGGAATCACCAATTGACTCGGTAGTTTCCACCAACTGCAGTCCATCCATCGTTATTGAATTCAGGAGAAAACAACAGGAAATATACAGTCTAGCCAACATATCCAGATTCCCTAGTTCGGTAATCAACTCCAGGTTTCTACACATTAAAATCTGCAATTCTTCAAGCTGGGAAGGCAGCTGCTCCAGCTGCAGAACTCGGATACTATGACATAGATCAATGCGGAGGTGCTTGAGAGTGTGAAGATTGCGGAATGGAAGAGATTCAATATTGGTACAAGAAATTAACTGGATTTTCTGTATTGACTGCAAGGAAGATGGATCACTCATCCATCTTGGTACTGTGGCTGAAGAATAATATCTTAGTCGGAGTATTTTGAGGTTAGGATGTGGCTGGAGGGATTCTAACCAAGAAAAAGTTGCATCATGGACACCGACCCACTTGTCCTCACAAGCTTCTGGTTTGAAGTTTAATAACACATCTGATCCCGCAGGGTAATTTGCAAACCCCAAGCTTAAATGCAAAGTTTCAAGTTTGCATTTATTTCTCATGTTAGCACGCTGGGCATCTTTTAAATTACTCATTCCATAAATAGAGAGATTTCCTTCAAGGTCCGTTATATCCTTTAACCAAGCTATAGTTTTAACTCTCAATCTTGCTCTCATTGTCTTTATTGCCGGAAAATTAACAAGCCCATGCGGGACATAATCCAAGAAATTATCACCTCCAATAAATAATCTCAGTAAGTTACTAAGTTCACAGAGTGATTTAGGTAGATTCCTAAGATTGCTAGATTGAATATTTAAAAACTGTAAGTTAAGAAGATCACCAATACTTTCAGGTAGATATTCAAGGCGTTCGCAATAAAGAATTAAAGTCTGCAGGTTGTAAAGGAGGCCAATGGATAGTGGCAACATTTGTAGACGTGGAGATGTAATTCTAAGATGGGTTAGATGTTTCAACTCAGAAATGCAATCAGGAATCCCTATCAAATCATCCCCTTTCAATTCCAAAACCCTGAGTAATTCAAATTTAGTGAGGCTACATATGTGCACTTTTCTCGAACATTCTTTATAATATTCCGGCAACTCTCTGCCGAGTAGTCTCAGATCCATAGAAAGAGTTCTCAAACCTTTCAGATTTCGTTGGAGATATTGATTTACATATTCAATGAAACCACCTACATACAAATGGCATGCTTCTTGCGGAACATTTTCCTTTTGAATATCAAGTGGCTGGATGATCACCACCGAATAATGTTCATTCTCAGAATTAAGTCGAGCAAGGTCATGGATTATATCGTGCAACTTACAGAATTCTGAAGGTTTATATAAATAAAAATCAGAAAATTCATCAAGAAAGGACCTCTCTTGTAACTCCTCATAATATTCACCAGCAATTTCTTCAATCCTTCTTTTGCCACTGGATTCGATGTAGCCATGAGAGATCCATAACTCTATCAAATTCATCCTTTTTAATGTGTAATCTTTTGGGAACATGGAACAAAACAAAAAACAGGGCTTAAGTCGGGGAGGTAAATGAGCATAGCTGATCTGAAGCGCTGGGAATATATCATTCCATGCATTTGATTCCCAAATGTCACTTTCTAGAATCTCTTTCCAACCCACTTCATTTGTTTCATGTCTAAGGAGACTTGCAATCGACTTTACAGCCAAAGGCAACCCACCACACTTTCTCATAATATCCCTTCCCATATCTACCAAGTGTGTTGGCACAGTGTCACTTGTACCACTAAATGCATAATGCTGGAACAACTGCCAACACGAACTTTCAGGTAAGTTACTTGGCCTGAGTAGCATTGTTGTTTGCATGACCTTTGCAACCTTATTACTTGTTGTCACAAGAATTCTGACCATTTTTGCTTCTTTAAAAGAAACCTGAAACAACTCCCAAAGATTTTGATTCTCATTCCACCCGTCATCTAAAACAAGCAATATTGCTTTTCCCTTGATAGTTTTTGCAAGAACTTCTTGTAAGGGCTGAACTCACTCACACCACAATTGTTTTTGGAGAATGATTCAATGGTTGCTTTCATGAGTCTGCTGACATCAAATTCATCAGACATACATACCCACCCATTTAAATCAAAGCACCGAGAAACCCTACGTTCTTTGTAGACAAGTTGGGCAATGGTGGTTTTTCCGAGCCCACCTTTGTCAACAATTGAAATGACTGAGAATGGCTTTTCTTTTTCAGTTAGTAAGAAATGGATGACCTTTGAAATGTCAGCATCTCTGCCAAAAATACTCGCCTCGTCCACCATGTGACCCGTTGGGGGTCGTAAAATTTTGTTGTTTGGACGCCTCTCTCCATCACTTTCTCTTAATTGGAGAGCCTCACGGTCCTTCGCTATTTCATCAAATCGACCTCTTATTTTTTTAAGCCGATTAACCATGTCGTCAGGAATTGAAACAATTGCCTGTAAAAATTAAAGTATTACATATGTCAAATTTCATAATTTGCTAACTAAAACTGATAATTAATGGATCAAGTGACGACTCTAATGTTTGATTTGGAAATCTAGTAATAAAATAAGTCACCTCTTCAGTGAATGTCAATCCATCTAAAAAAAAAGAGAAAATTCAAGCATACACAATTTACTTTTAGTTATGGTCTGGAAAATCGGCCGATTCCTAGTCAACTCGGTATCGGCCGTGTCTGATCCGATTTTCACCCGAGTCTCGCGCCCATGCGAGTTTTCAGCAAAACTCGATTGAATAGTGTTTGACTCGGCCGAGTTAGCCAATTTTCAGGTCGAGTCAGGCCGAGTCTGACCGAGTTTTGCCTGAGTCAGCCATTAAAACTGTGATTAAAATCATTTTATGTAAAAAGATGTTTTTAAAATGGCCGAGTCATACAGCTAGAGAGTTGCATACAAGCTGGGGTCATACAAATCTAAGTTAATACTAATGTTGTTAGAATAGTACACATTTTTTGTTAGTTAAATATTAGTATAAATATCTAAGTTAATTACTAATTTTGTTCTCCATTATTTTATTCGACATTATAATGAATTTATAATATCTTGTTACTTAATTTGAAATAGACACAACCATATCCCCATTCGTATTTTAATACAGAGGACGATGAGATGATCCAGCCAGCTCGGCATAGCTTCTGGCAATAAAAAGTGTGATCTATTTGTAATGCTTGTATTACATTATATAATTAGTAGATTATTTGGGTGTAATATTTTGCGTTAACATAGTTTTTCTACAAATTAATTTTTTACTAATTTTTTCCTACCTTTCAGCTACAAAACAAGCTTCAGCCAAAGAAATCCGAGTTTCCGAGTCAACTCAGCCGATTCCGGCAGATTCATCCGATTCTGATTCCAAGGTGAAGAACCCGATTCTAATTCCGATTTCGAGTTTCAGAACCATGCTTTTAGTACCACACAACAACAACAAAAAAATACACTAGCACAATAAGAATCCATTTAATTTGTATATGCACAAGACACTAACCTCCATCTGCTTTTTCTTATGAGAACTGGAGGCCTGGGAAGCCTTTCTTGCCTCTACTTGGACACGTGTAACCTCGTACCGGTACTCACTGAGTACATCCTCGGCATCATAAGCGACCTTCTTGAGCTCCTTGAGCCAGAACTTGACGGAGAGGTCTCTGATCTCCCTCTCCTCAGCATCGTACAGCGTGGCCTTGATCCACTTCAGAGTTCGCATCAGCCTCTCCATATCCTCCTCAACAGCACAAGCACGCTCCTTTTCTGAGTTATTAGCATTTGAAGAGGAAGAAGGAGCCTGTGCAGAGGCTGTAACTGAGGGGAGCAAATTGGTGGCCAGAGAGAGCAGAGAGTTTATCAAATTCCCTGCCATTTTGCACAGAAACAATTGTGACTCTGCCAATTCTCTGTTTCTTAGATCTCAGTTCTGAAATGAGAAATGATGGGGAGGAAAGAGCAACAGAGAGTCTTCAGATAAGAGGGCTAAGCTATAGTCAACGTTTATTGCTCCGCAATATTATGTCTCCTAACCAATTTGAAACATGCACGCCTCCTATGTTTTTCCCCTTGCAAATTAAGCAACATTTCTAGTTCCAAGTGGATTCCGACTTCTCAATTGATGCATATTCGCATAGTACTTAACATAGTACTTGAAATATGAGTGTATAATATTTGAATGGTAAAAGAAAAAAATAATATTTTCAGATAGTGCTTAAAATAGTTAAACTTTATTATTTAGAAGAATAATTTTTTTTTGTAAACAGTTTGTTGGAATAATACAACACTGTAATGTATAACAATAATAATAATAATAACATATTGTTAATTTATTATTATTATTCTTCCATTAATTCGGTCATGTATTTTTCCATATTTAAATAATGGATAATATATTTTTCCTTCCACATTATTTTGGACAAATTTGAATTATTTAGTAATTATCATGAATGTAAATATAAAAGTTATTCTCTGCCATGCTACAAAAGCATGGAAAGAGCAGGCCAGCGAGGATAGAAAGGTCCTTTGGGGAGATGTGTGGAAACTATTACCAAAATTCCTCTCTTCCAAAATTTTATAGGCATCGGGAAAATCGTGCCATGTCGTGCCGTGATTAACACACTGTGACTATAGTCCCATGCCGTGTCGTGCTGTGATCAAGTCTATTTTTTAACATACCATGACCAATATTATACCGAGGGGTGCTCACGGCACTCAAATGATCACGCCACGTGAGTCACGCCGTGATCAAGTCATGCCGTGACCAAACGTACCATAACTGGTCATGCTAGTCACATTAGTTTCCGAAAAAATATGGAATGATTATTTGAAATATTAAACACACCGTACCGTATACTGGTGATTTCCGTGTCGTGCCGTGCCGTGTTGTGTATTTTTTGCCAACAATTGATCACAACACTCGAATGGTCATGGAACGTAACGAGCGACTCACGACACGTAACCGACATGTGTGCCGTGCTGTTCCGTGCCGTTCTGTGCCGTTCTGTTCCATACCGTTCCGTACTGTTCTGTACCGTTCCGTGCCGTAACTATGTTGTTTTGTGATGGAACTGACTCCGCCGTGTTATTTTTCCCACTCTACTCAGGCGTGTATAGTCTGTGGAGTGCTGGTGAGTATAGCTACGTGTAGAATGTTTGGTGGATATATCTCTCTCTTATGGCAATATGATTTAAAATTCTTGTATAGCTAAGCTGTATATATCCCACTAGATCATAAGCATAATTTAATTGGCAAATGGGATTTATATAAAAGCGTTGAAGTTGTAACAGCGATTAAAATAGTAAATGGATAATTTTACTTAAAAAAAATAGTAAATGGATGGTTCCGGGCTGCAATCTGAAAATGAGGATGTATATGACCTATCAACAAACCTCTTTGACTCTAAAAAGCTCTGGGAATTTTCTCCCTGGATGCATTAATGAGAATTGGATTCTTTTATTTCAGGGAATTATTGGAAAAATCAAAGAAAGGAAACCTTCTCGATTGGACTGAGTCACACAAGTATTTCGTTTGACGCGACTTCAATAAAAAAACAAAAATAAAAACAAATAATACATTACTTTTATGCGTGGCGATCAATTCAACGCACCACCAGCCTATAGCCCAATACATTATCCATTTACTATTTTTTTTTTAAGTAAAATTATCCATTTACTATTTTAATCGCTGTTACAACTTCAACGCTTTTATATAAATCCCATTTGCCAATTAAATTATGCTTATGATCTAGTGGGACATATACAGCTTAGCTATACAAGAATTTTAAATCATATTTGTAGAACTGAATTCAATTTCTGTTACATAACTCAAGTATATGATGGCTAAAATGCACTATTGATGTTGTGCCCCAACCATATCTCATATCTTTATCTCTGTTCTCAAAGTTCAAACAGTCGATCTGAACTGCTCAACATGATCTACATATTAAAATGTGGTTAGCGATCAAATTTTATATTTTTTTGGAAATTTTTTACTATTTTTTTAAATAGGTACAAATTAAATCCTTGTTTATGGGCAATTCAAAAACAGTGATTTTATACCTATCTAAACAAATAGTAAAAAAATTTCAAAAAAATAAAATTTGGTCTCCAAGCATATTCTAATATGGAGGTCATGTTGAGCGGTTTGGATCAACTGTTTGAACTTTAAAAACAGAGATAGAGATCTGGAGTATAGTTGGGGCATAAAACCAATGATACATTTTAAACCTACTTTATTAGCATTTCATCAAAAGGAGATAGTTAATGGATTAATTAGCTGATGGGTACTTGAAATCTGAAACACCAAACAAAAAATAATGGATTGCCTATTTAATGGTTGGACTATTAACTTGGGTCAGGAACCTGGGCTCTTGGAAAATAAAATAATTATATGGCTACTCTGGGCTAATCTGAAAGATTAATTACATGCTGTTCTGTGGTCCCTCATAGATCACTTAGCTGCCTGATTTAAAGGTTTGTGTCGCTGACAGCATGTCCATAGTGCAAGTGAGGCTTAATCCTTTTTTAAGTCATAAAAACTAAAATTAAGAAGTAAATACCGCAGTGGAACCAATAACCAGGTGGTTTTTTTTTTGTTTTTTGACTCAATTCGTATCTTTTCACATTTAATTTGGGTCATTTGGTTTAGTGTCGGATTTTTTTGCAAAAATAATTTGCTATTTTGGGACACTAATATCACTTCTATGTCATTTTTTAAGCTTAATTCGTACCCAAAACTTACCTATAAAATTGCGAAGGATAAGTTTCGTTGTAATGTGGTACTTTTAATTTTTATTTTTGTTCGTTTGGATCATGAATAGCACTTGAATTTTATCACAGTAGCATTGTTCCATGGAAAAAGATAATATTATCCCTGCATGTACGGCAGTAAATAGCAGAAATAACCATCGATCTTATTCGTACAAATTAAAGTCCCATGGGTTAATTAAGCCGAATGAACAATTTGGACATTCCTAATTTGTGTTGCCATTTTTTTTCCCAACGAAAGATGTTGGACTCAAAATGATTTTGTCACCCATTAATTAGGAACCCATGGGTATAGCAATTACGAATGTAGATTAGAAAACCGAAAATCAGATACAGCAAAAAATATTGGCCAAGCACTAAAATTGAATGTTGACATTTCAAAGGAGAAGAATTGAAGAAAGAAACGAGTATAGAAAAATAGAAAATCAATAGTGAAAATGAGTCCCATAAGGAAAGAAATTTCTTGCCATTTATTACAAATCGAATATAAATTGAATACAAAATTCATTTCTATCGAGGCTCACGAGGTGAGTCCCAAATGTTCCTTGTGGGCGAAAGAAAGACATCATCTAGAACAGCTACAAAATAATTGGACAGGAGGTAATTATTTAGCAGGAACTAACAAGTAATATAATGATCAACTGTTAATTTGTCCAACCGGGAGCAGCTTAACCAAAGCTTTTGATGACAGAAAAGTAAGAAAAAAAAGTCATTGCTGTCTAAGATATAAATATGCAAATTAATAATAATGACATTTTACTCTGTGACGGTAAAATTGCTTTATTGTATCGGTATTTTCGCGGATACTCCTGTCGCTAAAAGTAATACTCTTAATTGTAGTGGATATCTGCTCAATTGCTAATTTTGCAATTCCTGTCCCGGCAGTATGTTCTCATCCACACAATATCATCTGTATCTGCTGCTAATATTGTAGCATGGAGTAATTGTTAAAACCAAGATCTTTAATGAAACTTACAACCAATTTGATCCTTACAAGATATATATATAATGAATTTAAGATTGTGGCTTTAATTGTTGCATGATACAATTTCAATAAAGCATGCAAAAGTCTCATGTCTGACTTATTTATTTCTGTAGCTAAAATGCCTGTAAAATTTTATAGTATTAATATCTGTTGGGATAAATTTTCAGGAAATTCGAATAATTAAGTAAATTAAAATTAAAATAAATCAGGTTGAAAAGATATAATTACTTGGATCGTGTACGAGACACTGTCCTTAGCGTATTCCGCCTTTATCGTGGAAGATAGAAACTCAACAACGATAATCTGGGGTTGTCGCTACTAAGGGCACTACCATGGATGTGACTGACGATAACTCCGCAATATCCAGTAGTTCGATCAGATTTTAATCAATTCATAATTTCATATAAATGGAAAACGATTAACATGCTTCTTTTTCTTTCTCGGATTCAAACCAGATTGAGAAGCAAGAGATTAATTAACATGCTTCTTTTTCTCTCCTCTTATTATAATTGCGTAGAATTAATTTAGTTGCAATATGATTATTAAATCGTGTATAGCTACATGTCCCACTAAATAATCTAAATTTAGTTGCCAAATGGGATTTTATATCAAAGCGTTGAAGTTGTATCGTTGGTCGTGCTTACAATTGATCGGCGCATAAAAGTAATGTATTACTTATTCTTTTTGAAAAGTCTTTGTCAAAGGCAACAATTTGTTTAATAACTAAAACATTACAACTTGATGTTCAACTATTGATTCTCCCCAACAATTTGTTTAAATAATTGTAACACAATTATATGTTCCACACAATAGATAATTTATCATAGCCATCTGATTAATTTATTAATAGCCATAATTTAGCTTGGTAAAATTTGATGTACAGGAACATTTTTCCATAATTTAGCTTGGTAAAATTTGTTAATTATTATCGACAATATTGTACTAATTCTTTTATAGCATAAGAGATTATTTTTTGGAACTATAATTTAATTTCTTCAACATAAAATATATAGGTATCAGTTTTTCATCAATGAATGGATTAATTAATGGATTAATTAGCCGACTTCAAATATGTAAGTAAAAAAAAAATGAATGGATTAAAAAAGAAAGGGACCACTTTAAGAAGTACAACATATTTATGCAAAAATGATTCACCATTCGGGACTTATTATCACTTATTATGCCATTTTCCTCAGCTTAATTCGTTAAAAGAAAAAATAAACATACAAAAGGAGAGCTCATAAAGTAGTTTTTTTATTTTCATTGACGTATATGTAATTGAAAGAAACAATCATTGTCCCGAACTTGTCGGTTTAATGGACTCACCGGTACTCAGGTAAAGATCCACTCACTACTACAAAAACTGGCTTTGTACACTGCACATTGTACACTGATTTGGCAATTATATTAAAAACAGTGTACCAAATATGAGTCCAAAAGATCTGCACGATTTCTACACGGATAATTAGTTAATAATCAGTGTAGAATTATTAGAGAGAGCTACACGGTTTATTAGAAACCACAAATCCGTGTGTAAAGAAGTGGGTGTGCAAATAATTGAGAGAGCTACACGGTTTATAACTAAATATCCGTGTAGGAACATTACACACGGCTTTTTGATAATATAGCCGTGTAGAATTCTTATAATTGTACACGGATTTATAACTAAATAGCCGTGTAGAAATAGTTGGAGAGCTACACGGATTTATAACTAAATAGCCGTGTATAATAGTGTAGGGTTTTTATCTCTTCCCTTCCAGAGCGCCGTTTTGATCAAGTCTTTTAGTTAATACATCTCGAACTGAGCTTTTTATTTCTGCGAATTGATCGAGGCCAGCAGCTGAGATCTGAGATCTTTGAATTAAGTTTGTATTTTCTCCTCTCCATCTTTCTAAGGTTAGTAATATGTATTTAAATCATTTTCTTCCTCTAATTTTCTGTTATTTAGGCTTATTTAATTAGGTCATTTCATGCATGCTTGAATTCTTAATTTTAGATGTAATTAATTAGTGTATTGTGGTCCAATAACCGACCTTTAGATGCTTTTAGGTCCATGCCCATTCAAAATTAATCCAATAGGGATTAATTTTGGATAGTCCCCGTTTTGGGACTGCTCTTTGAATATTATGTCTCATTTAGGATGTGAACACATATTAGCGGGATTTAATTAGTATTTGAGGAAAGTTCGACAGTATTTTCCCTTATTGCTCCTACGAGTATGTGGTTCGTACGCATACTTGGGGAGTTAAGGGGAAATGCTGCCGAATTTTTCTCAAATACTAATTAAATCTTGCTAATATGTGTTCACATATGAGACATAATATTCAAAGAGTGGGTTAGGATTGTAAACCGGCCCTTTGTAAGCCCAAAATTTTGTACACGAAGGAGAATGTTGACCATGCATGATTAATTGATCAAATCATTTTTTTAATTTAATTTACAGATGGATCGAAGCTGGATGTATGAAATGCGACGTGACAGTGAAGAATATTTGGTTAGCGTTGATGAGTTTATAAAATTTGCTGAGAGTTATAGAGTGAAGAAAAAAGAAGAAGACATTTTATGTCCTTGTAAAGATTGTAAAAATTTATTAAGATTTTTGGACATCGAAGAAATTAGAGCTCATTTGATTTGTCAGGGATTTAAGAAGAGATATACATGTTGGTTCATGCATGGTGAGAAATTTGGGGAAAGTAGTAGTGCCAATAAAGATTGTAATCGTGAATTGAATGATGAGAATGTTGGAATTTCTGATAATTTTGAACTTGATTGGAACGAGGATTATGAGAGTGCCGAATATTCTGATATTAACGTCGAACCCGAAAATGACGATGATGAGATGGAGAGGAATTTTGATGAAAATGTAGAACACGAGTTTACTGAAAATTTGGAGGATATGTTACGTGATGTGGAAGATGAAATTAGTGATAAAAATTATGATAAATTTCAAAATTTGTCTAATGAATCCAAGAAGCCGTTGTATCCCGGGTGTACCAAATTTACAAAACTGTCAGCTGTGTTGAAATTATTAAACTTAAAAGCAGACAATGGTTGGAGCGATAAGAGTTTCACGTCCTTATTACAGCTTTTAGGAGAAATGCTCCCAGATAACAACGAGTTACCCGGTACAACATATCAGGCAAAGAAGTTGATATGTCCAATGGGGTTGAAGATCGAAAGAATACATGCATGTCCGAATGACTGTGTATTGTATCGTAACGAGTACGAGGCCATGCATGTCTGTCCTAAATGTGGTGTTTCACGATATAAACGTCGTAAGGACCAGGACACTGATGATTGTAACGAGGACACAAGTGGCCGACCTCCGGCTAAGGTGTTGTGGTATTTGCCGATAATACCGAGATTCAAACGGTTGTTTGCGAATCCCAAAGATGCAAAATTATTGCGCTGGCACGAAGAAGAGCGCAAAAATGACGGTAAACTAAGGCACCCGGCTGATTCTCCTCAATGGAGAAACATTGACAGACATTTCAAAGAATTTGGTTCTGAAACGAGGAACCTTAGGATTGTGGTGAGCTCAGATGGAATGAGTCCGTTTGGAAGTATGAGCAGTCGGCACAGTACTTGGCCTGTTCTTTTATGCATCTACAATCTTCCTCCTTGGTTGTGCATGAAACGCAGATATATAATGATGTCATTACTAATCCAAGGACCCAGACAACCCGGAAATGACATAGATGTATATCTCGCACCATTAATCGAGGACCTCCAAAAATTGTGGCGTGATGGCGTCCCGGTGTGGGATGCGTATATGAAAGAGACCTTTAACTTGCGGGCCATGGTGTTTTGCACCGTAAATGATTTTCCCGCGTACGGGAATTTGTCGGGTTACACTTGTAAAGGAGCAAAAGCGTGCCCGATCTGTGAAGATGACACGCAGGTGCTGAGGTTGAAAAATTGTCAAAAGAATGTATTCATGGGGCATCGTAGGTTTCTTCCTATTAATTACCCATATCGTAAGAAGAAGATGGCATTCAACGGGAAAATTGAGCTTGGAGTGGCTCGTCATCCATTAGACGAGGAGAGTGTCTTCGAACGGGTAAAAAATATTGATGTTGTTTTTAGAAAGTGCGCCAAAGCACTACCGAAGAATATTTGGAAAAAGAGGTCCATATTTTGGGAGCTACCGTACTGGAAATATTTAGAAGTGAGGCATTGCCTAGATGTCATGCATGTCGAAAAAAATGTCTGTGACAGTTTAATTGGTTTATTATTGAACATTCCGGAAAGACGAAAGATGGTATTAAAGTGAGAAAAGACATGGTAGAGATGGGAATACGACCCGAGCTCGCACCGCAGGAGAAAGGGAAGCGCACATACCTACCCCCCGCACTGTGCACAATGTCAAAGAAAGAGAAAACAAGCTTCTGTGAATGCCTCAATGGTATAAAAGTCCCATCAGGATATTCTTCGAATATTAAGAAGTTGGTGTCGATGAAGGACTTGAAACTGGTCGGTCTGAAATCTCACGACTGTCATGTTTTACTGACACATATAATTCCGGTTGCAATTCGGGGAATTTTACCAAAGCACGTTCGTCAAACCATTACGAAGCTTTGTTCTTTCTTCAATGCAATAAATTCCAAAGTGATAGACCCTCTAAAATTGGACTCTTTGCAAAGGAGGTCGTCGTTACTCTTTGCCAACTTGAGATGTATTTTCCGCCATCTTTTTTCGATGTCATGGTTCACCTTGTTGTTCATCTTGTGAGAGAAATTAAGATTTGTGGTCCCGTGTTCCTTCGGTATATGTATCCATTCGAGAGATACATGGGCATCTTGAAAAAATACGTAAGGAACCGACATCGACCCGAAGGCAGCATTATAGAAGGATATTCTACGGAGGAGGTGATTGATTTTTGCACCAACTACTTGACCGGTGTGGATCCTATTGGCGTTCCAAAATCTCGATACGAGGGAAGGCTCCAAGGAGTCGGGACAATTGGGTTGAGAGCCGTAGTTGCTGATCTAAATGAACTACAAAAGGCACATTTTATTGTACTACAACACATGACAGATGTTGCTCCCTATATAGATGAGCACATGACAATCCTTCAACAACAAAACTACACGAGGAGTCAGAAGTGGCTTACTAACGAGCATAATCGTTCTTTTATAGGATGGCTGAAAGAAAGAGTGCAGTCACACCCCGTACCTGAAATTGTTAAACTGCTTGGCGAAGGACCCCAAATTGTTGTTAGAACATTCCAAGGATACGAGATTAACGGATATACATTTTATACTAAATCCCAGAGTGATAAGAGCACGATGCAAAACAGTGGGGTGACGTTGGTGGCGACCTCTCAAGAATTCAGTAGATCCGGAGATGGCCGGGCTGTAATAGCATCAAAGTCATATTATGGCGTTATTCAAGAAATTTGGGAGCTCATTTACAGTCCTCGCCTGAGCATTCCCGTGTTTCGGTGTCAATGGGTCGAAGACCGAGGTGTTAAAGTTGATAACGACTGGTTCACACTCGTTGATTTAAACAGGGTTGGGCATGTTGATGATCCGTTTATACTCGCCAAGCAAGCCACCCAAGTCTTTTATGCCACTGACCCGAGTGATGCTAGGTTGAGCGTCGTCCTATCCGGAAAAAGAAGGATTGTCGGGGTAGAAAATGTCGTCGATGAAGAAGAGTACGACCAGTTCGACGAAGTACCTCCATTTTGTACCGATGTGCAAACTGAGGTAGCAACACTTGAAGGGGTAGACGAAGCTGACTACATGCAGTCCGACCACAATGAAGGATTATGGGTCGAGGGTACTGTTCAAATAGTGGAAAAAAGGAGAAAAAGGAAAAAAAAAGCATAATGTGTAATATTTATTTTGTTTAAGACCGTGTAGCTTTTAATATTGCAACTTTAGCTTGTAATATATCAAATAAAAAGGAAAAAAAAGAGGGAAAAAAAGAAAAAAAAGCATAATGTAGTAATAGTATTATCAAATATTATCAAATATTATCAAATATTAGTTTAATGCTTATAATGAAGGATTATGTTTAATGCTTATAATATTATCAAATATTAGTATTAGTTTTTGAAAATATTAGTTAAAACATTTAATAATAAAATAAAATAAATATTAGTTAAAATATTAGTTTTCACTAAATATTAGTTAAAATATTTAATATTAGTTAAAATATTTAAAATATTAGTTAAAATATTTAATATTAGTTAAAATATTTAATATTAGTTAAAATATTTAAGGAAGGATTATGTTTAATGAAAATATTATGTTTAAAATATTATGTTCAACTTTATCAAACATTTAATATTAGTTAAAATAAATATTAGTTTATGTTCAAAGCATTTTACTGAACCTGGGACCCGCCTGTCGGAACGATTTATACACGGACTTTTAGCTAATAGTCCGTGTAGAAATGGAAGAGAGCTACACGGACTATTAGCTAGATGTCCGTGTAGAAAGGTGATTTGCACACGGATTTTTATGTACAACCGTGTAGAAAGGTGATTTGCACACGGACATTAACTTAACAGCCGTGTATAATGAGGAAACATTGGTTATTTCGAAATCCTTCTCTGCCAAAATTTTCATAAGTCCGAAAACCCTTCTCTGCCAAAAACCTCCCAAAGACACGAGCTCGATCTTCACCGCTCACCGCGCGCCTCACCGCCTCGCCGCCTCGCCGCCTCACCACCTCGGTCTCTCTCACCCGTGGTCTCTCTCTCTCTAACCCGTGGTCTCTCTCACCTAGGTTAGAGTCTCTCTATCTCGTTCTTTTTCTTATTGGGTTTGAACCCGTTAGCCAATTTAATAAAAGTATTGCTATTTGCGGCTTGGCTGTTGTTATCGTGCTGCCCCTTTTTGACTATCTGATACTGTTGTGTTGCTGTACCAGTTGGTACAGCACAATGACGCCCACTGGTACCGGCCTCTTTCCTTTGTTCTGCTGGTTTGTGTACCAATTTTGGCTACTGGTATGGTGTACCAGCAACCCCTGTGCTTGTTCTCTGTTGAAATTGCGCTATTGAGAAGAAATTGGGAAATTTGAGTTTAAATAAATGGCCGGCCTTTAATTTTAGGTTATTGAATACATTGTGGTTTTTCATAATTTGTATATAGGGTATTTTAGGGTATTTTAGGTTATTTTATGGTACTTGTTAATTTTAGGGTATTTTAGGTTAATTTAGGGTACTTGTTAATTTAGGGTACTTGTTAATTTTAGGTTATTCAAATAATTATGGTACTTGCATGTTAGGGTATTTTAGGTTATCTCTATTTGGTTCATTTATCCCTACAAAAGACAAAATATGTAATAGACCATGTCGAATGTAGTAGACAAAATATGCAGTTCATTTATCTCTATTTTGTTAATTTATCTCTTTAATTTATCTCTTCAATTATTGGTCACTTATGATTTGATCTTTAATTTCATGCAGAACCATGTCGAATGAGGATGAGTACTTCGATATGATGGAAGAAGAGGAGCAGCAAGCTACTGCCTCGTCAGAAAGAAGGAGAAGAGGGCCGACAATGTGCACGAGCATGTCCGAGCAGACCCATCAAGAAATCTGTTCACAGAAGACGGGCGTGCGCAGGGACCAAAACGGCAGAAATACTCAAATTGGTGTACGAGCTTTGTGAGGCAAAATGCGAGTATCCTTGTTGAGAGATGGGATCATTTCGAGGATAAGGTGAAGGACGGGTGGTGGAACACGGTGAAGGTAAAGTGCCTAACAACTCTTCTCTTGAATTTTCACTTATGTATGATCTATACTTAAATACACTAAATTTTGTGTCAATCAGGCTCAGTGGAACATCAAGAATGATGTTCCAAAGGATAAGACTTTGAAGATTATGAACAATGGTTGGAAGCAATACAAGAGCACGTTGAAGACGGAGTTCATGGAGAAAGGGAAAAATCAGGTCGGCTACTACAAATGGCTAAAACAAGAGGACTGGGATGCGTTTCAAGCTTTGAAGTCTACCGAAGAGTTCCAGGTATCTAACTCGTGCCAAATTTATGCTTATTCTTTCTCGATATGTACTTATCTTTCTAAAACTAACTGATCGTTATTGTCTTGTTTCTGTGAAGGCAAAGAGTGATAAAGGCAGGAGGACCGTTGCCTTTAACAAGTATCCACACCATCTAGGGTCAGGTGGTTACGAGGGTAAGACGGCAGAATGGAGGAAAGTCCTGGACGCGAACAAGGATTCTGACTCACCCGTGGTTAGGATCCAAAATCCTAGGGGCAAAGATTGGGTCATGGGTAGAGCCGAGGTAACCGCTGACGGGAGGATAGTACTCCCAACGGATTTGCAAAGCGTGGCTCAAAGAATGGTAAGAGTCATTTATAACTCCGAAAGTACGTCAATTGTTCTTTTGCTTTAACTAATTCTTCTACTTGAACAGTTGGAAGTGGATGAGGAGGTCAACTCGGGTGCCCGGAGTGTCGAACGACAAAATGATTCCTTGTCCGCAGCGCTCGAGAATCCAGAACACCCGGGTCGAGTAAGAGGTGTAGGGGTCTACAGGGGCTGGAAGGAGGTGTTCCGAGTGGAGGGACAAAAACCTCGAAGAAAATCTCGTGCCAAGGTAAACAAAGACGAGATAGTTGCGCAGATACGCGCGGAGGTGAGCGCAGAGTACGACGCAAGGTTTGCTGAGATGCATGCAATGTTGACACAAATTAGATCAGCAACTACGCAGCCATCCGAGCAACCACCTCCCATTTCGCCGGGAATTCGGCGAAGTAGTCAAGCATCCGGCACGTGGGGCGCCTTAGACGATTTGGATAATCTCAAGGTAATCAATACTTCTTCATAATCTAAAGGTATTTAAAACCTGTTTGCAACCTTGTTGGACAATATCGCATCACTAGAATAAACAACTTTCCTATAAATTTGCAGGATCCCAGAGCATGCGACCTCGTCCTGCGGAATGGCAGTGTTTCTCTGATCGTTGCTAAGGGCGTTGTACATCCACTCGCCAAAAGTGTACACAATACTCAGCTAAGACCCGACCATGCATGCGTGCAGGTTGAGTTAGTCGTGGATGGATGGCAGCGCGTACCCCTTCCTGTCCCTACCGACGACGCGGTTGTGCTTGATGACGCACGTATGTCATTTGTCCAATGGCCCAAGAGTCAGATTGTTTTGGATCAGGTAATCCATAAAAAAATTCATTTATTTTGTTACATTCAGCTCATTCTTTTTGAAATACTAGAATAATACATCTATAACTTGATACAGACACGAGGAGATGATGTTACCGGTACGGCTCTCTCACCGGTACGTCAGGAGGTGGCTTGCGACGTTGCGCCTGACGCGCCACAATCACCGCCCCGTCCTATGGTCACAGAAGAAGAATACAGCCGTTTGCCCAATGATTTGCGCCTTCTCCACGACTACTTGATGACGGCGCCCGACGGCATGGAGGCTATCGTCATCCCTGTCCCACCTGGGATGTTTCTACACGAAGGCAGGGAGCTCCTGCTGTCGTTCAGAGACTTCAAGGACCTCTTCCACCACTCGTCATCCGACAAATGGCTCGATGTTTCACACATCACCATTTTCCTCATGTTAGTGATATTAAAATATTTTCATTATTGTATAGAACTCAAATATATATTCTAATTACAATATGATGAGTTTTCAGGAAGCTAGTCCGAAACTGTGATGAGATGGTTGAAAGGAAGAACTTGTGCGTGTTTCTGGACCCCGAGAAAGTGAGTGGTACGGCAGCGACATATTATCCGGATATGGCTATCGAGTACATGTGTTCTGCGATGCATCGTGCTAAGGCGGAGGAGAAGAAATTCATTCTCATGCCATACCACGAGGGGTTAGTTCTAATCTTAACTTATGTGTTGTTTATATTTTAATTAAAGAATTGTATAAAGGAATTAAAAGTTAAACATAAAAAAATGAAATCACACCATCAATCATAGCAAATACTCGTGTGACTTTTATATGCTAAAGTACTATAATTATTCTCCTCGATCCAACAGCAAACATTGGTGCACGATTCTCATTGTGCCGTACTTAAGTGTGGGCATAATTATTGATTCTTGTAAGCCAAAAGGAAGGACCGCGGCTGCCAAGTGCAAAGTTATCTTGCCTTTTGTGAATAAGTAAGCAATAATAATTCTATAGGTTTGCATTTCTTTCAATCATATCAAATTATAAAATTGCTAATTACATTCACTCACTTTTGTAAGGGCTTTTGTGAAATATATTAAAGAGGGAGGATCAGATAGCACGGGCCCGGGCAAGAAAAGCAAGTTGAATTGGAAGTACATGTTGGTGAGCACACTTTATGAGTTAGAAATTTCATATCTTGTTAAAAAAATTATTGTCATTCTAACAAATGCCGCTAAATGTAAATTTCAGAACCCGCAACAGAAGGAGGGTTGGGAATGCGCTTATTACACGATGATATTCATGCTTGACTTTGTCGAAAGAATACAATTCGAATTCCCAAAAGCGGTATGTACTTCATATGAATTTCCTATATAATAAGCAATTGATATCCACCTTTTCTGAAATACTAACTATTATCAAATTATAATTTTGTAGAATGTGACAAAGCAAGATCATTACACTTGGGCTCAGATCGACGATGTGCGGTGCATGTGGGCAAGGTGGTTTGCCATGGAATTTTGTAATCCTCGATATGGATTTGCATAGATTAATTTGTAATAAAAATATATTTCGAATGAATTTATTGCTATATGAATTTTGTATAAATTTAGTATATGAATTTCTTGCTAATTAATCTGTTTCGAATGAATATTTGTATTTCTGTTGAAAAAAATTGGCTAGCAAAGCTGGAGGCTAGCCCAAAAACAAAATATACAAAAAAAAAAAAAGGTATTTATACACGGCTATTTAACAGTTGTCCGTGTGCAATACTAATCATACACGGTTTTTTTGTTAAAAATCCGTGTATGATAGCCTTGCTGGAGGCGTAATACAAAAAATCTAAAACTATTTGTACACGGATATTTACCAAAAGTCCGTGTATAATAGCTAAGAGAGCTACACAGACTTTTAATACAAAGCCGTGTAGAAAGAGGAATCGTACACGGTTATTTAGTTGATATCCGTGTAGCTCGCTTGGTCTTTGTACACGGTTAATTAGGGAATATCCGTGTAGAAATCATAATAATCACACACGGTCAAATATCCGTGTGTAGTTCCTGACCTATTCATACACCCTGGCTTTAAACACAGCAGGAAATCCGTGTAGCTCTTCCATTAATGTCCGTGTGTAATATGTTTTTCTGTAGTAGTGACTGAAGAATCTCTCTTAATTGTTATCTCACCTGGTTTAGTTTCTTATCTTCATAAGTTGATGTTACCATAGACAAATAATTACAAAACCTTCTCCATGGAAATCTACACAATCCAGACAACGTATTAACATTTTGAAGCTGGATTTTAACAAGTAAACTAGTATCGTACCCGTGTGTTGCAACGGGATATTATAAGATTGAACATTAAGATTGAACAGAGAGACAAATAATAAATAACAGTAAAAGAAACAATAACAAATGACTGTTTTAATTCAACAACCTTTTGTGCATGTCAGTGCATACACAATTTTTTTTTATTTTTTTCAGAATTATTTACAACACAAATGAAAAATATATACTAAATTTGAAGTTGAATAGGAACTAATAATTGTTTTATTTCTTCATTCAATACAGATGGTAAAAAAAATGTTCTTATTTATTCAATTAATAATGTCATAGGGAGGTGATTTTTCTTACTATTTACACCAAGAAAACAAAGACAAAATCGTTTGATCTACAACAAACAGATCAAATATAACATGGAAAAAATTTCTTGAAGTATCATTGCCAGTGTGATCTTCTTCAATGTAGTCCAACATTTCTGAAAACGAACAAACAAAATATGAAAAATAAAGCTCTCTGATTCATAATATGTGACAATTACATTTGTAAAAACTGGCCCAAAGGCTATTTTTTCTGGACAATAAATAATAAAAAAATTAGATTCCTAAGTTGAACTTTCATAATGCAAAAGTACTGTTCACATGCCTTATTTTTTTTTCCATCTCTAGCTTATTTTTTGTGGTAAATTTTTTTTTTCTACTGAGTCCATCTTCTCCTAAGGTAACTATAACATATAGCACAACAATATTGACTTGCAGTTTGCTATTAGCGACATCTTCATTCACATGAGTTTTAAAAAATAACAATCAAGACACCTTTTGTTGTCATAGAGCAATTGACAAGCGATAAATAAATGTAGTAGGAAATATAATATGAGAGTTTAAATTGATTTTGGAAACAACAAAATGAAGAGACTGAATTAAAGGGTTTTACACTATTAAAAAAACAAAAATATTCTCTATATTGAAATTCTTACTTGAGCGGTGAACATAATCCATAAAAAAAAAAAGACATATGAGATTAGCATACCATCTAAAGGGGTTCTAATGAGATGAATTGAATAAAAAAATAAGTTGAATTTAATTACCGATCCAATGAGTTTCTCGGTAACCCTAGCTTCACCAAGAGAACACCAAGGGTTTTTTTATTAACCACAAGTAGATATTGATAATTTCTTGAGTGAGATCACGGAGGCAATAACACCAGAATGATATCAATGTTTTCATTCTTTCATATCAATATTTTCTATGATATCAATATTTCGAAGAAAATTATGATATCAATATCGGATCAATATAATAATGGTCCGATCAAATATTTTCGTATTTGTAAAATTATTTAGGAATTTTGATATCAAATAATTCCTTGATATAATATCAGATATATCAATGAAAATTCCTTAATCGTGAAATGAGACACGTAATATTTTTGATATCGAATCAATATAAATAAAAAATCCTTAATCATGATACCCGATCAATTATATTTCTTAATCGTGAAATTATGATATCAGAGAACAAAAGAGAACCAAAAAAGGAGATATCTCCATTTAAGGAAAAAAAATATTGATTTTCATTATGCTCAATTGAAGAAGGAGAATAAGGAACCATATTTCTATTGTCTGCATAATTGGATGTAGGGGAAATAAGGAAATATGTTTTCCATAGATAAATATCATTAAAAACTGAATCGCCTCAAATTTAATTGTAACATATAGTGTGGCGAGTCTTCTTTTGACTAAATTTAAACTTCTACACATAAAAATATGCATTTAATCAAATAATGACAGATTATGTGATTGGAGGGCTGATATTAAATACAGAATTTTATCTTTCAATCGTAGTTGTTGGCGGATCAGGACATCAACGTGCTTAATATAAGAATGGAGATATACATGCTAAAAATAGTATCGAGTCTCATAGGATATGACCTCTTAATATTGCCAATTAATTTCAGAAAAAAATATATTATAGTTACCAGATGTTACAGGTGTAGTCATTATTTTTATAACTACAAAAGAAAAAGAGAGCCTTATAAGAAAGCAAAAAATCTGAGATAGAGAAACAAATAGGGGGGGATCCAGACAACGAGCAAAATTGGCCAAGGACATAAATTGGTTGTTGGCTTAGTTAATCATTCTTAAGAGGAGAAGAATTGCTTAAAAACAGAGTATAAAAAAAACAAATAAATGAAAGTGAGGACCCATGAGCAAAGATTTTTTTTTTTCTTGTATTACAAATCATACAATAAAATTGACTAATAAATTCATTTCTATCTAGGAATCTATGAAGGGATTCCTAAATGTACCTTGTGGGTGAACGGTAGACATCATAGAAATAAGCTGCAAAATAATAGAAGAGCTAATTTAGCAGGAACCAACAAGTAATATAAAAATGAAATATTCATTTGTCAAACCAGGAGCAGCTTAATCAGTCGACATATCCCACCAAGACTTGTTATGATTACTAAAAAGTAAAAACGTTCAGTGATCTAAAATCAAATTAATCAGATAATAACAATTGCAAACCTGATTAATTTAATTTCGTGCTGCTCCGTAAATTTTTTCGATGTCTGGGCAGCCGCAATGATGAACACGCACAAAACAAGGCCCAGATGGAATCAATCCTTCTGGCAGAACATGAAGCAATTCACAGTTGTGGATTACCAAACTTGTCAGTGACGAAATGCTCTGTCGGCCTATATGTGGCTTTTCCACCAACTGCAGTTCATCCATCATTAGTGATTTCAGGAATGAACAGTGAGAAATTTCCAGTACAGCCAACATATTCAGATTCCCGAGTCCGGCAATCAACTCCAGTTTTTCACACCATACAATATGCAATTCTTCAAGCTGGGAGGACAACTGCTCCAGCTTAATATATCAGTCGACATATCGTACCAAGACTTATGATTACTAAAAGTAAATAAGTTCAGTGATCTAAAATCTAAATATATTCAGATAATAATAAAATTACAAACCTGATTTGATTTATTGCAGATGTCTAATTTCTTTCTCTTTCAAGGTCAGGGCAGCCGCATTGATAATCAGGCACATAACAAGGCCCAAACGGAATCAATCCATCTGGCAGAACACAAAGCATATATGTCACAATAATGGATTTCCAATTTTGTAAGGGATGAAATGCTCTGCTGGCCGATATGTGGATTTTCCTCAGAGGAATCAACAGTTGGCTTTGTAGATTCCACCAACTGCAGCTAGTCCATCCATCGTTATGGACTTTACAATACGAAATTGTCAGTGTAGCCAACATATCCAGATTTTCTAGTCCGGTCATCAATTCCAGATGGAAGAAATCGGTCAGATTCTGGCCGGTTTCTGGAGAGGAGGAAACCGGTCAGAAGACATTTTTCGAAGAACTCAAGAATTCTGAGTATACTTATTAATTTGTAATTAACTTTGGATATTAATAAAACTATCGGCCACTATCTCGAAGTAGTACATGATATTTTTTTTTCACTGCTAATAACTCAAGTTGAAATTCCAAATTATATTATTACAAAAATATTAAATTCAATCCGAACTGGTTGCTTTTTTGCGTTTATAAATATCATATCATTATAATATATATGGTTAAGATGATTTTCATGTGTCTTCAGATGTTCAATAAAATGGGATCCGACTGCTATTTTTCTTAGAGAAAAGCAGAGTTCTGCTTTTCCGATCTCAATCATTCAAAATTTTTTATTCACGTATCTCGATAAACAACATTTTTCATGCACAAATCTCAACGAATTTGAATGGTTGGGATCGGAAAAGCAGGACCCTGTAGCAGAGTTCATTCCAATAAAATGAACACGTACGAATGAGAAATAATTACTATTCATGATCATAATGTGTTCATAATTAATATTTAGTGATTTAAATTTGTCACTCTAATTCGCTATTTAAATTTCATGAGGAGCTAGTACATGGTATATGACGCACTAAATATTAATTAGAGATATTGAATTCCTATATATATTAAGTTTCTGTTATTATGTCTAAGATATAATGATTTTAATTATATCTCTTCTCTCTTATTAAGCATGTAAATGTTCTCCGCCAACGTTTGTGATTAAAATATGCAATTGTAGATTGAATATCAGTTCTCCAATCAAATAGTCAGCCTTTTATTATTCTATGCATTTCTTTTAATGTTTTTTGTGTGTGTAAAAGTCTAAATTTATTTAGACACGTACTCGCCACACTAATTTGATTTCAGATACTCGATTTTCAGATTGGTCATGTTTTCTTAAAATACTAGTTTAAATTACTGTTTTCTTAAGTTTTATATTTCCCGAACTTTATATTAGACGGGTCGATGAAATAATTTGATAAATGAAGGACCATATATAAAATGATTAAAATCCCATCGGACATAATATTTTGTGATTAAAATTAACTATATTATTTTATGGCAAATTCTTCTATGGGCATAAGGACCTATTTGCCAAATGAGCATATTTTCATTTTTAAAGTTCAAACAGTCGATCCGACCGTTCAACATTTTCGCCATATTACAATGTACTTGGAGGTCAAATTTTACATTTTTCTGAATTTTTTTACTATTTATTAAGATGGGTACAAAATTCAATGGTCTGAATTTGACTAGTTTTGTAAAATACTTAATAAATAGTAAAACAATTCAAAAAAATGTAAAATTGACCTCCAAGTATATTTTAATATGGAGATAATGTTGAACGGTCGGATCGACTGTTTGAACTTTGAAAATAAAAATATGTTCATTTTACAAATAGGTCCTTATGCCCATAGAACATCCCTCTTATTTTATACGTAGTTATAATTACAAAAACATATAAGGCCCAAGGCCTAAATTAAGCCCATCTTGTAACTCTCTCCCGTTTCCTTTTTTTCTACTTTACGAAAGAAGTCGACGAGAGGGTTTAAGAGAGAGAGAGGGAGAGGGATATCATGCCTCTGTACGATTGCATGCTATTGGTGAAGCCGAAAGTGAAGAAGGAGGAGGTGATGCAGCTGATGGCACGTGTCAGCCGGGCGGTTTTCCAGAGGAATGGCGTCATCACCGAGCTCAAATCCTTCGGCAAGGTTCCTCTTGCGTATGGGATCAAGAAGCTGGACGGGAGGCATTTCGAGGTTAATTTTATATTTTTTATTAAATAGTTGATTTTGTTTTGTGTGGTGGGTGAATAGAATCCTGTGCTCACCATCTGTTTGATGAAATGCTCAATGAGAACTGATTGGTAGAGACAGTTAATAGTTATCATTAGAACTGATTGCGGAAGTTTCTTCTTAATTGTTAGGTTTTCTAGCTGTTTTATAGTTATTTGGTTATAATCTTTAGCGAGGAGAGCTCAAATGCCCCAATAATTATGCCCCAATCCTCTCCCAAAATCTGAACAACACATCTAATTTTAGATTAGATGTTCAGATTGTCTTTCATCCGACTTTTCATTTCCAAACTTGATTATGGGTTGATTTCAAACACGAAAGGAAATAATATCAGATATATGCCCCTCCAATTACCTAGAAATTTGGTATACATGTGCGGCGTTGGGGTCGGGGTCGGTGTTGGAAAGGACAGGAGGGTCGACGGGGATAGGGGCGCGAGGGGCGCGGAAGGGGTGCAGCTTCCGCCTGAAAGAGTCTAGAGAGGGTGGAGCTACGCCGAGAGAGAGGGAGGCAGATCTTCGATTGTTCCTCTTCAATTTTATCGGCACAAAAGGGAGAAAGAGTGGAACTGGATGGTACTGAAAAGGGAGAGAAGAGAACTGTCAGACTGGAGAGCAAATTTAGAGGTTTAATTTTTCAGATCCAGCATTCTGATCTGCACGGATCTTAATGGGAATGAAAGGGTGCATGATTTGGGAGAGGATTGGGGCATAAATGGTTGGGGCATTTGAGCCCTCCTCATCTTTAGCTCATGCCAAGCATAATTAGTAAACATTAGATGTTCAATTCTCCTTAACCATTGCAAAATATACATGTTCCATTTAAATATTTTATAACCTTCAAGGATTAATAAAATAGTGATCGGATGATTTTCACTTGTATTTATTGTTAGCTTCTTCATGGTGGATACCAATACTGTACTGTTCAGGTACTGCAATAATACTTCATAGGTCAGAACTTTGAATTGTGCAGTACAATTTTGGTTTCTGGTTTAACTGTTAGTTCAGGTGATACTTTAGATAATAAATGAAACTTAAATACTCCCAAAACCCTAAGCTTGCTATAAGAAAGAGAAAAAAACAATGATCAGAGGGGAATTTAACCGGTACTGAAAGCTCTCTGACAGATTCCTGGTCGAGTTCAGTACCCAAACCTTCCATCCGTGATAAATATGCATCAAGCAGCATTGTAATTCATAAGCTTTTATTTATTGCTGCATTGCTACTGATAGCATTTTAACTTGTGTTTTTACTGGTAAAGTGTTAACGCTTTAGACTGACATTATTTCATATTTGTGCATGTTTCAGGGTCAGTTTGTGCAAATGACACTGATGGCCCCACCGTCGTTCCCTCAGGAACTGCACTACCTGAACAAGGAAGATCGGCTGCTGCGCTGGCTGGTGAGGAAGCACCGTGACGCTGTCTACGGCCTCGATTTCCTCAATGACCAAAATGATTCCGAGCATGAGTCCGACCGTGAAGAACACACCTACGAAGAAGAAGGCAAATATGAATCCAATGCTGAATTCATATACGAAGATGATGATGATTTAGATGAGATGGATGATTACGAGGATGAGGATGATGGAGGTAATGAGAAAAAGTAGGATTGGGAGATCCCTACGTGACAAGAATAGAATGAGCTTTGTTTTGTGTTAGTTCTTTTCCCTTTGTTGTTTTGAAGATGATTCGGGTGAGCGTAAAACTTGACCATGATTACGCCTTATTATGTTAATGTGTGACAACATTTTTGTTCTCTGGGTTTTTTATTTTTGTTCATTAGAATAGATAAATGTCATTCTAAATAATAGTTGGCAACTAGGGAGATGTCATGAATTTGTAACTTTCTAATTATTGTCATTGTTTAAATATTTGATCCCAAGTCCTTCCATTGACTATTGACTAATCCCATCAAACATTTTTTTTTCCTTCCACTAAATTTCAATTCAAAAGAATTGCAAAAAAACAAGAAGCATAGGCCTCCCACAAAAAGGGTTTAAATGTCAAAACAAGCCCTACGAACTCCACCATATTCAAAATAAATAACACCATGTGATCACCTGCAAATTTGCTAGAAAAATTAGCCAATTTTGTTTGATCTCTCTTTTTCTATTTGCCTTTTCTGGTGACATTGATACGGATATAGCCCCAAATTGTTCTATCAAGGGTTGTATTTCCATTACATATCCAATTTTTAAGTCCTTAGAAGAACTATGTACCCGTCAATTAGACATTGAAATCCAATGAACATGTAAAAAAAAAAAATGAGTAGATAATTGATAGTAACCTGGAAAGAAGAAATATGTAATTAATAAAAATAACAATATTCCTAAAACACATTGTTACTCTCAATCAACACAACTATTTTACACCATAATATAAGAAAGGAGAAGTGTATATTCAATTTTATGGTTTAACAGTTCCGCACATAAAAATGGATCTGTAGATTATTAAACCAAAGCATATAAACTGAACAAGGCATGAGACTCCAAACTTAATTTCTAGGATTAGAATCACAATTTCAACTAGTCGGGGGAAAATTTGCAAAGGTTGACTTTTTGAGAGGAACAAGGGTTTCAGTGACCCAACAAGTTTTGGGGCTCAAATTTTTTTTTTTCTATTTTGATCATTAAAAAAATTGCAATTAATGATTACTCACATAATAAAATGCAATTAAAAAAAATGCAATTAATTACTTGGTAAGAATGCAATTAAAAAAATGCAATTAATTACTTAGTTCTCCATTTGCTGCTCCCCTTTGGTCTTGAGGTTGTCTCATTAATTACTTGGTAAGAATGGTATAAGATTATTCTAATTAAGTGGAAAACTATAATGAAATTGACCCGTTATCAGGGAAGTTACAAAATTGTATAATTTTCTGTAGAGATGTACTAACAGAGAGTATGCTTTTCAGCACAGATGCACAGGTGATAACAATTCGAGCACAGATGCACAGGTCCTCATAGGTAAAACAAAGAGTAGGAATAAATTTTGCAGGCCAGCAAACAAAGATTCTTTTACTATTTTATCAAAAAAAAATAAAAATATGTTATCACCATTATTGTTTTGTGTAATTATATATCAATCACGATGTAAGATTAACATCAATAATATATTATTTCATATAATATAATGGAATATCATAGCACAAATTAAAATATGTATTATTTTTGTATATTCAATCCAACACAATTACATGTATTTTAAGGGTCTAATTCACAATAAAAAATATTTTATTACGTACTGAAATAGTTGAGTGAAACATATCTCAAATCGATATATGTGTAATGAAATATACATATTTAAAATATCTAAATACTAATACTACAATTTATATAATTTAAAGGGCTTTGTGAAGAAGTGCATACCTTTTACTTTTTTGCACTTAAAACTTTATTGCAAGTATTTTGCCACTAAAGCTGCATTTTTATTGTGTTGCGGATGAGGAATCAACTAGAAATGCAGCCACAACTAATCCCTGTAACGTGTGACGTTGTTGTAGGAGTGCAGAAAGCACATGGGGCCCACTAATTCTCTCAACTCCTTTTTTAGTTCCCTGTGACGGTATTTTACGGGATGTATGTAGCTAGTGATGAATTTTTTGACCCGGTATTGTACATTTCACCCGCAACATTTTCCAGAGGGATACATCAGAAAATTGAAGTCAGAGGGTAAATGTAATGTATTAAAACAAACAAATTTTAATTTGAAATAATTTCATGATCTTTACTTGAAAGAAAGCTAGAAAAACTTAAAAAGAGGAACTTTTGATTCGTTAATATTATAGGTTGTACGCACAAGAGGAAACAGAGAGAGGTACTTTCTGCTAAAAGATTCTCCCACGATTAAAACAAACAAGAAAAGTAAACTAATTAAAGATTCAATGAATATTTTGATATGTTTATTCAGCTATCACATGATCACCTCATCACTCATGAATCTTGTAAAAAAGCCGAAAAGCAGAAAAGAAAAGAAAAGAAAAGAAAAGAAAAGAAAAATCAAGGCCTTATAAAAAAGCCGAATAGCAGAGAAAGAGAAAAACAAAAAAACAGGGGAGATCCAGACAACCAGCAAAAAAAGTGGCTAAGGACAAAAATTGACTGTTGGCTTAATCATTCTTAAGAGGAGAAGAACTGAAGAAGAAAAAAGTATTGAAAAAATACAAAATCAATGAAAATGAGTTCCCATAAGCAAAAAAAATTCTTACCAATTATTACAAATCATATAATAAATTGAACGGTAAATTCATTTTTATCCAAGGTCAAAGTAGGGACTCCTATTAGAAGTCATCTTCCGAAAGATCTTCAGAAAGGAGGGAATCTAGGATCAGAAGGATCTTCGATATCTTCAGAAAGATCTACAAAATAATTAGACAATAGCTTACTTAGCAGCAACAAATAAATACTAAAAAAATGAAATATTTATTTGTCGAACTGTAGCTGTTTAGTCAGTCAGCAAATCCTACCAAGGCATATGACTTCAGAAAGTTAAAACAGTTCATTGTGTAAAATCTACAATATTCAAATATTAATTAAATTACGAACCTGATTCGATTAATTTCAGGTCCCCAATTTCAATGTCAGGACAGCTGCAGCGAAGAACACGCACATAGCAAGACCCAGATGGAATCAACCCATCTGGAAGAACACGAAGCAAATGACAGAATTTGATTTCCAACATTGTAAGTGATGAAATGCTCTGTCTGTCGATATATGACTTTTTATGAGAGGAATCACCAACTGACTCGGTAGATTCCATCAACTGCAGTCCATGCATTGTTATTGATTTCAGGACTACACAACAGTAAATAAGCAGTCTAGCCAACATATCCAGATTCCCTAGTCCGGTAATCAACTCCAGTTTTTTACACCATAAAATCTGCAATTCTTCAAGCTGGGAGGGCAGCAGCTCCAGCTGCAAAACTCGGATACTATGACATTCAACAATGCGGAGGTGCTTGAGAGTGTGAAGATTGCGGAATGGAAGGGATTCAATCTTGAAACAAGAAAGTAACTGGATTTTCTGTATTGACTGCAAGGAAGATGGATCACTCATCCATCTTGGTACTGTGGCTGAAGAATAATATCTTAGTTGGAGTTTTTTGAGGTTAGGATGTGGCTGGAGGGATTCCAACCAAGAAAAAGCTGCATCATGGACACCGACCCACTTGTCCTCACAAGCTTCCGGTTTGAGGCTTAATATCACCCCTGATTTCTGAGGGTAATTTGATAACCCCCAGCTTAAGTTCAAAGTTTCAAGTTTGCATTTATTTCTCATGTTAGCACGCTGAACATCTTTTAAATTACTCATTCCATCAATAGAGAGAATTCCTTCAAGGTCCGTTATATCCTTTAACCAAGCTATAGTTTCAACTCTCAATCTTGCTCTCATTGTCTTTAGTGCTGGAAAATTAACAAGCCCATGCGGGACATAATCCACGAAATCATAATCTCCAATAAATAATCTAAGTAATTTACTAAGTTCACCGAGTGATTTTGGTAGATTCCTAAGAGTGGTACATCTAACATTTAAAAACTGTAAGTTAAGAAGATTACCAATACTTTCTGGTAGATATCTAAGGCGTTTACAACCAAGAATTAAAGTCTGCAGGTTGTAAAGGAGGCCAATGGATAGTGGCAACATTTCAAGACTTGAAGATGTAAGTCCAAGATAGGTTAGATGTTTCAACTCCGAAATGGAATCAGGAATCCCTATCAAATCATCCCCTTTCAATTCCAAAACCCTGAGTAATTCAAATTTAGTGAGGTTACATATGTGCACTTCTCTCGAATATTCTTTATAAAATTCAAAGGAACTACAATTTAGGTCCACTGCCTCTGTATTGCTTATACAATACTCATGATCCAAATCTCCACTCCATGCTCTCAGATCCGTAGAAATAGTTCTTAAACCCTTCAGATTTTTATGGAGAGTTTGATTTACATATCCAACGAAACCACCTACATACAAATGGCATGCTTCTTGCGGAACATTTTCCTTTTGAATATCAAGTGGCTGGTTGATCACCACCGAATAATGTTCATTCTCAGAATTAAGTCGAGCAAGGTCATGGATTATATCGTGCAACTTACAGCATTCTGAATGTTCATATGAATAAAAAGCAGTAAGTTCATCAAGAAAGGACCTCCCTTGTAACTCCTCATAATATTCACCAGCAATTTCTTCGATCCTTCTTTTGCCATTGGATTCGATGTAGCCATGAGAGATCCATATCTCTATTAATTCCCCCTTTTGTAATATGTAATCTTTTGGGTACATGCTGCAAAACAAGAAACAGGGCTTAAGGTGGGGAGGTAGATGAGTATAGCTGATCTGAAGTGCTGGGAATATATCATTTGATGGATTTGCTTCCCAAAGGTCACTTTCTAGAATCTCCCTCCAACGCTCTTCATCAGTTGTATACCTAAGAAGACTTGCAATCGACTTCACAGCCAATGGCAACCCACCACACTTTTTCATAATCTCCCTTCCCACATCTATCAAGTGTTTCGGCATAGTGTCACTTGTACCACCAAATGCATAATGCTGAAACAACAGCCAGCACAAATCTTCGGGTAAGTTAGTTGGCCTAAAACAGGTTGTTGTTTGCATGACTTCTGCAACCTTTGTATTTCTTGTTGTCACGAGAATTCTGACTAGCTTTGCTTCTTTAAAAGGAACCCTTAACAACTCCCAAAGGTTTTGATTCTCGTTCCACACGTCATCTAAAACAAGCAGTATTGTTTTTCCCTTCACAGTTTCTGCAAGCTTCTCTTGTAATGAACTCAACTCACTCAAACCGTAATTGATTTTGGAGACTGATTCAATGATTGATTTAGTGAGTCTCCCAACATCAAATTCTTCAGACACACATACCCACCCAAATAAATCAAAGCACCGGGTTACCCTCTCATCTTTGTAGACCAGTTGGGCAATGGTGGTTTTTCCAAGACCACCTTTACCAATAATTGAAACGACCGAAAATGGCTTTTCTTTTTCAGATAGTAACAAATCGATGACCTTCTCTATTTCAGCATCTCTCCCAAAAATGCTCGCCTCATCTACCATGTGACCCGTTGGGGGTCGTAAAATTTTAGGGTTCAGACGCCTCGCCCCGTCACTCTCCCTTAATTGAAGAGCCTCACGATCCTTTGCTATTTCATCAAATCGACTTCTTATTTTGTGAAGCCGATCAACCATGCCATATGGAATTTGAACAATGTACTGTCCAAATTAAAAGAATTGTATTTCATAAGTATGCCAAATTTCATAATTTGTTAACCAAAAAATTATAATTAAGGGATCGACCACTCTGATGTTAGATTTGCAAAGCTGGTAATAAAACAATTAATTGACCAACCCGAAATTTTTATTTATGGTAAATTTTTTATTTATACCATATTAAAAAAAAAATCAAAAAACCATGTTTTCTGGTGATTTATAAAAACACCAGGGCCGCCAAATGCCTCTGCGGCCCCAAAGACTGGGGGCCGCCCAATGCTCCTGCGGCCCCAGTCTAGGGGCCACCCAATGCCCTGGTGGTCCCTGTGCTATATATCGGGGCTGTTGGTTCATTTTTTCATTGCCATTTCGCGTCGCTTTCGGTTCATTCAAGCTCGGGTAAGTTTTTTCTTCTTTTCTTGTTTCAATTTTTAGTTTAGGTTTAGTAATTAGGTTTAGGGTTTAGGATTTAGGTTTAGGGTTTAGGATTAAGTTTAATTTTTACGGCTTAGAATTTAGTACCAAAATTTAATTAGAATAGTACCAAAATTTAATTGGAATAGTACCAAAATTAAATTAGACCAATACCAAAATGTAATTAGTTTTATTATACCAAAATTAAATGATCCGTAGTATGTTTAATTTTAAATTTCTAATTAAAAACTTACAATATTTATATTTGTACATCATTTATATAATGTTTTTTGTAGGCCTTATATCTGATGAAGAGTTGCATCATAGCGGCAACGATGGCCACGATGAGGGGCTAGAAGAGGCTCGGAAAAGCCATCCTCAAGCACAATGTACCCGCGGTGTGCGCCTGTGGGTAGAGGTCGCGCCTCAACTCTCTACTCACATGCGCTGGAATGGGCGGCTGTGATAAGATTGATGACATATCTAACGAACCAGATATCTACGTCCGGTATGTTGGTGACGAGGCGTTATTTTCAGGTGTCAAAAACGCTGAGACCATAGGTCAGGCATTGCGCTGAGTCACATACCCGGGTCATGCCTACTCAGGATTCTGAGGTGTAGTATTATTTAAAATACCTAATGTGTTTTTTTCAAAATTCATGATTAACTAATTTGTAAGTTATAGCAGGGTGAGGAGGAGCCGCCGTTTTACAACATCTTGAAAGATTTTCAAATAGACGGAGATGGACTGTATTCTCAGGATTATAGTTCGACTCAGACGTTACCTACCTCCCTATCAGCCGGGGTATGTTCAGACAGAGCCCATCATGGAGTTTCCTTGATCCTCCACATAGCAGACATCATATCCTCCCATGCAGTACCCTTCGTTGAATGACCCCATGGCGAGACAAACATTTTTATTCACACAGGATAAGTCTGGACAGATTACGGTTTTTGGTCTTGGAGTCCAGCAGGCATCCGAGATTCAGGAGGTTCATGACGAGGAGGTTCATAAGGACTCGGACGAGTTAGACCACACGCCACTCTCCAGGCGGGGTCGGGGGTTTAGGATTAAGAAGGCGAAGATAGTATTTAGCCCAGATCGTAGGTTTTGTTTTGTTAGATACTATGACTTATTTGTTAGATAATGTGACTTATTTATTTTGTTGTTTTGTTATTTATTTTAATTGTTGCTTTGTTATTTATTTATTATGTTCATTATCATTATTTCTTCGTACACAAACGACATTTCAATCAAACGATATTTTCAAAATAAACAACATTTAAAACAAAATAACAATTAAACATGATATATAAAATATAAAAATAAAATAAAATAACCAAAGAAATAAATAAAATTTCTGTCAAAAAAATTAAAAATATTGGGTCCGCTAGGCCATTAGACAGCCCCCAGACTGGGGCCGCAGAGGCATTGGACGGCCTTGGTGTTTTTGGAATTCTCTAGAAAACATGATTTTTTGGATTATTTATTTTTGGATATGATATAAATAAATATTTTGGTTGACCAACCCAATGGACGCTATTCCAGCTAAAGAGAGAAGAAAGAAAGAAAAATCAAGCATCCCCTATTTTTATTTAGTACTGCACAACAGCAGATAAAAAAAAACACTAGCACAAGTAAGATCCTTTTAGTTTCTACATGCGCAAGGTACTAACCTCCACCTGCTTTCTCTTGTGAGAACCGGAAGCCTCAGAAGCCTTTCTTGCCTCTACTTGGAGACGTGTGACCTCGTACCGGTACTCGCTGAGCACATCCTCGGCATCGAGCACATCCTCGGCATCGTAAGCAACCTTCTTGAGCTCCTTGAGCCAGAACTTGACGGAGCGGTCTATGATCTCCCTCTCCTCAGCATCGTACAGCGTTGCCTTGATCCACTTCAGAGTTCGTGTCAGTCTCTCCAGATCCTCATCAACAGCTCGAGCACGCTCCTTTTGTGAGTTATTACAATTTGATGAAGAGGAAGAAGGAGCCTGTGCAGAGGCTGTAATTGAAGGGAGCAAATTTGTGGCTAGAGAGAGCAGAGAGGTTATCAAATTCCCTGCCATTTTGCACGGAACAAAAGTGACTATGCGTATGCTCTGTTCCTTAGATCTGAGTTGTAGAAATGAGAAATGGGTAATGAGCAGCAGAGTCCTCAGATCTGATGAGGGGTGGTTGGTTAACTTGACCCGTGACCCAAAAACAATTTATAATTTGATTACTAAAATAATTTATTTTTTGGTAGGTAAGGAAAATTGAATTGGTAAACCAGCCACTCATTGAATCCACCTTAACAAAGAGACATGGACATTTTACAACCGTAAACCAGCCACTCATTGAATCCTCTTTTCAGATTTGCATGTAGGTCCCTCCAATATTTTTAAAATGTATTTTTAGTACAAAATAGTTGTAAAATGTTAGAATTTGTTAGTAATATGCCAAAATTAGTATAATTTAGTTGTAATTAGTTTTAATTCCTTTTAGGTGCAAATAATTGCAGAAATAATTTTATCTCGAACACACATGAGAAATAATGACTAATCATGGACATAATGTGTTCATAATTAATATTCAGTGATTTAAATTTGTCATTCTCATTCGCTTTGTATATTTCATGAGTAAATCATATATAATGCAAGAAAAAATTAGAGATATTTAATTTGTTTATCAATTTTTTGTTATTACGTCAAAGATACAATGATTTCAAAGATATATATTTATGGTGTATAACTCAAGTAAACATTGAATTCTATCTTTTTAATAATTTGTCTAAGATAAAACACTTTAAATATATTAAATAAATATTCTACTACAGACAAAATATGGGTTACGATTTAACAAAACATTTTTTTTTCCAATACCACCAAACTAATACAAAAATGAAATTTTATTCATATCTTCAAGGAGTTTTTTTTTTTCCATTGAAAACCTGTCGTTTGTTCAAATTAAGAGATCTGAGCATGCTTAGCTAATTAGTTTTAATGCAAGTTTGAAGTTATTATTGTTGTAGGATTTTTCTAAAAATGCACAACACAATATGATATCTTCGATTTGCACTAAGTTGACGTTTTCTCATTGGACTTCTTGATACTAATTAACTTTCTATATAATTTGAATTTATAACCAATCTATTTTTATATTATTCATTGATATTGTTTAAAAATTATTGTTTTCATTGGCGAATTATTTTTTATTAAAATATGTCATTTTGCATGAGATTTTTTGTTTTTGTTCTTTTATAATATGTACACGTTGCAACGTACAGGCACTATACTTGTATATTTATGGTGTATAACGTATGCAAAAAGTGGTGACATTGAATTCTTTATTTTTAGAAGAGGACATTAATTAAATAATAGTTTCTTATTTTTTCTATTATACAGTCAATAAAAATACAAAGACTTTAAATAAATACAATAAATCTTCTACTACAGACAATGTATCAGTTGAATCGTTTACTATAACTATCAAAATATGGGTTACAATTTGTACGTACGAAGCTATGTAACATGATATAAAAAGAAAATTTAGGAAAATGAGTTTAAGAATTTTTTTTTTTTCAATACCACCAAACTAATACGGAAATAACATTTTATCCATATATATCTTCAAATATTTTTTTTCCATTGAAATCCTGTATTTTGTTCGAATTAGGAGATCTTAGTATGCTCAACTATGTTTTAAAGCAAAGTTTGAAGTTATTTTTGTTGTATAATTTTTCTAAAAGTGCATAACACAATATAATTAATGGACGGGCGTAGAATTACCTGACTTGCGTAGAATTTAGTTGGAATATAAATATATAATTAACCTACGGGCATTTTGAAATCCGAAAAAACAAACAAAAAATAATGGATTGAACTATTTTGTTCTTGGACTATATATTGATTTATTAGTGTGGGCCTCTCTGCGCTGAGATATGAAATAAAGCAGAGGTCTAACTAATAAGACCTAAAGGCACGGGCTGGGCCACGGATAAATTAAGGTCCCAACTGCATAGAACGTATAGAATAAACCATTCAAGGAAAATAACAGACCACAGCACCAGGCTCTGCCTGTGTAAAATCTAACTAAGTGGACCTAAAGCATGGGCTGGGCCACTGATAAATGTCCTACCTGCATAGAACATATAGGAAAATAACAGACCAGAGAACCAGGCTCTTCCAATGCAACTCAGTCATTTTGACCTATTCAATGAAAAAAGAGTGAGGCTACGGTACTATGCATAGCACGGATTGGGTCCGTGCTACGGCTCAATATTTGAGTTTTCAAAATCCTAACGGTCAATCCAAACCGTTCAACATGATTATAAAATGAATATGTACTTGCAAACCAAATTTTACATTTTTTCGATTTTTTTTACTATTTTTTTAGATAGGTAGAAAATCACTGTTTTTGGATGGTCCAGAATTTTCAGATCAAGTGATTTTCTACCTATCTAAAAAAATAGTAAAGAAACTAAAAAAAATGTAAAATTTGGTTTGCAAGTACATATTCATTTTACAATCATGTTGAACGGTTCGGATCGACTGTTGGAATTTTGAAAACTCAAATATTGAGCCGTAGCACGGACCCAACCGTGCTATGCATAGTACCGTAGCCTCACTCATGAGAAAATACTAAATGAAACAAAACACGATAAGATGCAAAATAGATTTTTGATGTGCAATAAACAAATCAAAATCGGAACCAAAGATTTATCCAAACTTTACACAAGTAATTCGTTGTATTGATAAACGAACTAATAGAAAGAAAAATATGAATTAATTTGATCAGTCAGTTTTGGTTGGGTGCTCTAATTATTGCACGGGCCCTGCTGATGCGCATCTACTTGATATCATTTACTTAACCTTTTTTTTAAGGTTAATAGGTGTTTTGCCCACTAACAATTGTATTAATATGAAATAAAGTATTTACAAAGCACTTCTTATAGCTGAAGTCATAGCTAGAACAGAGGGCATAAAATATTTACAAACCTCTATTCTTTTTTACTCCATGCTAGAGTAAGTATTTATATTCCTGATCTACATCTATACCCAGAATAAAGCACCTTAGTACATTATTCCTACAGAACTACTCTTTACTCCCTCTACTCTCCAACTCTCTCCTTACAAAAAATAAAAAAATAAAATAGCCTTTACAATGGGACATCAAACTTGGAGATATCAAACTTTATTCCAGATCTACATTTACTTTACGATGACACATCAAACTTGGAGATAAACACTGGAAGTCAGTACAAATAATTTTTGTAAATCTACCATATATCTAATTGGAATGAAGAAAAATAATGGTCCAACCATTTTTACTTGTAGAGAAAAATTACAGGCCATCCCTTGCCACCACCCTATCTAAGGAGAGATGTGTGTCTTCAGTCAAATATTCCAACAAATTAAGATCACAATCGTTGTCAAACTACCAAAGATCCTGACTTGTTCATGCATCGCCAAAAAATGAAAAATGCAACATAACTAACGACAAGTGTGCTGAAAAGTTGCATTGACCTGAGGTCAACGGAAGAAATTTCATAGTAGAAATGTCTAGAGGATAGGGACAGATAATAGCTGAATCGTATCCATATCTATTTTTATTTAATTGCAATAATTGCCTTGGAAAGTCTATATATAGGAATGAATCCTTGGAAGGTACCAGCTGCATCATAAAACAAAGCAGGATAAAATAAATTCCAAAAATGTCAACAACAAAAGCACTCCCAGTAGTCTGCATTCTCTTCTTATTTTTCGCTAGCTCGCTCATATTGCCTTCTACGGAGGCTGCTCGAACCCTGGAAGAGAGCAAGGCTAGTAGTAAGTAATCTCTTTCCTTCATAAATAATAGCTGCTGTATATTTACTTTTTTTCTTAGAAAGTATTCAAACTTTAGTTGACATGATAATTCAAAGAAACTTGAACCAGCCATGGAGTATTACAAACTTCTGTGTTTCTTTCAAAAGTAATTAAATTTAAAATTACAAATCTACTTTGTCATTTCAGCAATCAGCCCGGGAGTATTACAGCCAAAGCCTTCGATTCCATCAGGCAACCCCCGAGGCCAGCCTTACACTGGAAGGTGCAGTAAGTACTATAAAAACCAAATTGTCCTCCTGAAGCAAAGCCCTAGAAGAATGATGGCTGGTTACATGAAAGATTAAAAGCAAGAAGAATGCAACAACGTATTTATGTACTTGTATAACAAACAATTGAGAATTATATATATGTGCTGAGAAGGGGATTTCATATATTAATATTGCAATGGGTACAATTAATAGTTACATAGGTTTGTGCCTGTCACAACCCAAAAACGGGGCCGACAACTCGCCGCGCTAATCAGCGCAAGGTGATTTTTATCATTTTACAGAATCACATATATACATATACATTACCAATGACATAACTTACCTTTCGTGTCTCACGCTTTGTACCTGGAACCCACAAAAGTGGAAAGATGAGAGATTGAAAATCTCCCAGTGCGGTATTCAGTTCCAGTCGAGTTATTCTAAGACCCGACCAACTAAACCAAACCAGCACCGAGCATAATTAGAACAGAACAACATTGATCGTCAAGCCGAAGATATAATTCACAATCAATAGTAAACTGCTAGCAGGAAACAATGTAGACCAAAATTTGAATCTTACCAAGTAATCCAAAAATAAGTTTACTTATGACATTTCATTAACTAAGTTATGCTTATGATAACATAAAAGTTCTATAAACCCCAAAGTGCAATGCTCACACAAGTAGATTGATTATAAATTCAAACATGCATGACATGCTAACATATTATATAAAATACTCAAATGCTCATGAATCTTAATTATTTAATGCACAAATATTCTTGTAAAGCAATACTTTTAGCATTTCTATCTTGCGATTCAGATTCGATACTTATCTAACTACGGGTCATGCGCTACCACGAATACGGCGCCTACACAATTTCTGTTATGCATAACCTGAAATTGTGCGCTTACCACGAATACGGTGCCTACATAACTGGATCACGCGCTACCACGAATACGGCGCCTACTAAATTTCTGTTATGCGCTTCCACGAATTAACGACGCCTACATAATAGAAATTACGAGCTTACCACGAATACAGTGCCTACATGACCCCGGTCATGCGCTACCACGAAAAGACAGCGCCTACATGACCGTCAAGTTTCCAAGTTTAATATTCAATCAATACACGAACCTGGTCATGCGCTACCACGAAAAGACGGTGCCTACATGATCGGTCAGTTTTCCAAGTTTCAATCAAGTACAAATATGACCACGCTCATGCGCTACCACGAAAAGACAGCGCCTACATGATCGGTCAGTTTTCCAAGTTTCAATCAAGTACAAATATGACCACGCTCATGCGCTACCACGAAAAGACAGCGCCTACATGACCAATCAAATATCCAACTATAATATTCATTCAAATGCACACATGTTTATATGTTATGCTCAAGTATACCCATGGTTCACTTGAAGACTATGCCAATATACAAGTTCATGGTTCATATCGTGTTTTGTTTCATGTATGCAATTATATTATGCAAAGGTTAATCAGCTCATATCTTATGTCATGTATTTCACAGTGACGCAGTGCGTGTTGAAGACATATCCGATTCAAATTCGAATGTAAATGATGGCCACAACAGATCCATACCAATCAAAGAGTTGTATGTACAACTTGAAATCTGATCCACTTAAATTGAATTGCATGGGACGGTCTTCTAAAACAATTACACTGGTTTTTATGATGGATGAAGACTAAGAGTTGAATGGTGGTCTTCTAGGAGTGCATGGGTGGTCTTCTAAAAGGCTTGGTCTCCTAAATAATTAAAATGGCATGGTCTTCAAGAGTTTAGTCAATTTCAATTAAATAAAATGCATGGGAACTTCAGCTTTTGTTGGGTTACTAAAATTAGTATTTATTATTTTACAATTCCTAAGTTAGCTTTTAATTTTGTTTTCCTTTAAATATGAAGCAATACTCATGTAAGAGGCAGATTATTTTGAATAGAAAATTGTGTGTTTGTTTGTTTGAGTTATTTGTGAGCAATACCCTTTGTCTCTTACCATAAAACCGAGTACTTGAGCTTAACGGGCAAGAGAGTATCGGGACCGCCTTGCGTCAATTGGTATCAGAGCGAGGTTCGACAACCACCTTCGCGCTTGCGGGAAGTTGTATCTTCGACAACCGCCAAATTCGACAACCATCTCCATCAACAAAACCTCACGCTATTTCCACCTATCACCAACATCATGGCCGATCCTAACCTTCTCGCTGTTCTCGATCGTATGCAACAAAACCATGCCGAAACCATGCAACTCATCACTAATCTTGTGGAACGCCTTGCTCCCATCAACAATCCACAAAATCCACAAAATCCACATATTAACAATGATGGAAATCCAAAAACCGAGAATCTAAGTGGGATGTCGGCCTACGAGTAGAAATTCCAGATTACTCGGGCAGTTTAAATCCCGAAGAGTATCTTGACTGGACGAACAAAGTTGAAGAAGTCTTCGAGCTCAAAGAAATCCCTCCGGACAAACAGGTGCCGTTGGTGACAATCCGGTTCCGAGATAGGGCAGCAGCATGGTGGCAATCATTCAAGTATCGCTGCTATCTCGACAGCCTTCCCCTCTCAACGATTGGCTCGACTTGAAGCGTGAGATGAACCGTGAGTTTCTCCCTCTTAACTACCGCCAAACACTTTTGCAGCAATTTCAATCTCTCTCTCAAGGTGCGAAGAGTGTGGAGGAATACACTCTTGAGTTTTATAAACTGGAGGCACGAAACCAAATCAATGAGACCGAAGATTTGAGGGTTGCGCGATATTTGCACGGCCTTCGAATGAATATTCAGGATATGCTGGTGGTTCACACTTTCATCAATGTGGGCGAAGCTCAATCCAAGGCGAAAGCCGTCGAAAAACAACTCGCAAAAAGCCGCAACTTTAACCGTGGTAATACTTCTTCTACCAACTCTAACTCTTCTCATTTTCGCCCCACTTCAAACAACACTACAAATTCCAACCGACCCCAATTACTCCCACCTCCACATAAACCAAACCAGAATGCCCCAGAAAACTCTAAAGCCAATATCCGTTGTCACAATTGCCGTGCAATGGGCCATTATGCAAGAGAATGTCCACAGGTCCGACCTCATTTATATGCCAACGAGGGTTTTGAGGAAGAGGACGGGTGGCTTGAAAATGGGGATGAAGAGGAAGAAATTCATGACGTGAATCCCGAGGATCTCACGGCTGAAAGCTTAGTTATGAGAAGGCTTTGCTTGGGGCCAAAATCAACAGAAGATTGGAAGCGGCATGCCATTTTTAAAACTATGTGTGTTATTGAGAACAAGAAGTGTGTCGTGATAATCGACTCGGGAAGTTGGAAAAATGTGATCTCGGAGGAGGCGGTAAGAAAACTTAATCTTAGCACCACCACACATATGAATCCATACAAACTTGGGTGGGTGAACAAAGGAGCCGAAATCCAAGTCAGCAAAAGATGCCACTTTCAACTCACACTCGGGCCACTTTACACCGCCACTATTTATGCCGATGTGGTTCCAATGGATGCCTCGCATTTGATTCTCGGGCGTCCCTGGCAATACGACAATCAAGCCATCTATGATGGAAGGGAGCACACATATACCATTCAAGTTGGTCCGAAAAAGGTACGCATAAATCCAGTTCAAGAAAGGGTTAAAGAATCAAATACGGTGTTCTGTGTGCCGCGAGATGAATTTGAGAAGGAACTGCGGGATGCTGAAATTTGCTTCGCGCTTACCGCATGCGACTTCCCCAACACTGAGATTGAGCAAAATATACCCGAGATGGTGCAACCCCTGCTGGCTGAATTCAAGCATGTGTTACCTGATGACCTTCCCGATGGACTGCCACCGGTTCGCGACATTCAACACCAAATCGACTTGGTGCCCGGGGCTAGTCTTCCCAATAAGGCTCACTACCGCATGACCCCACAACAGCACCAAGAGTTAAAGCGGCAAGTGCAAGAGCTACTAGTCAAAGGCTTTATGCGGGAGAGCATAAGTCCATGTGTTGTGCCAGCTCTATTGGTTCCAAAGAAAGATGGCAGTTTCCGCTTGTGTGTGGACAGCCGTGAAATAAATCGGATCACGGTACGGTACCGATTCCCAATTCCGCGACTAGAAGACATGCTCGATCAACTCAGTGGAGCCGAGGTATTCTCTAAAATTGATCTTAAAAGTGGGTATCACCAAATTCGTATCAAACCTGAAGATGAATGGAAAACAGCTTTCAAAACTAAAGAAGGTCTGTTTGAATGGGTTGTCATGCCCTTTGGCCTTTCCAATGCTCCTAGTACCTTCATGCGGGTGATGAATCAGGTTTTGCGGCCTTTTCTTAACAAGTTTGTCGTTGTCTATTTTGACGACATTCTTATCTATAGCCGAAACCGAGATGAGCATCTCCAACACTTGCGAGAAACTCTTGAAGTACTACATGGTAATAACCTTTTTGCGAACCCAAAAAAGTGTGTTTGGATGACTCCGACATTAATATTCTTGGGATTTAAGATCTCCGCGAGTGGTATCTTACCTGAAGAGGACAAAATTCTAGCAATCCGAGATTGGCCAAAATCTTCTTCGTTTACCGAGGTACGATCATTTCTCGGGTTAACTGGATTCTATCGGCGTTTCATCAAAGGCTTCAGCAGTATCTCAGCACCTATCACCGAGTTACTAAAACAAAGAATTTCGAATGGAATGATGGTGCACAACAAGCTTTCGAGGCACTCAAGCATTGCTTAACTCACGCACCCGTGCTAGCTCTACCGGACTTTGACAAAGCTTTCGAGGTAGAATGCGACGCTTCAAAGGTTGGTATTGGTGCCGTACTTTCACAAGAGAAGAAACCCGTGGCATTTTTTAGCGAGAAATTGGGGGGAGCTAAAACGAACTACCCGGTGTATGACCTCGAGTTGTATGCCATAGTAAAAGCTTTGCAACATTGGCGGCATTACCTTTTATCTCGCGAATTTGTGCTATACACAGACCATCAAGCGCTGAAATTTGTGCAAGAACAGAATAAGCTGAGCACCCGACATGCCAAGTGGGTTACTTCGCTCCAAGAGTACACTTTCTCCATTGTACACAAAGCGGGATCAAGCAACAAAGTCGCTGACGCTCTAAGCCGCCGACATGGACTGCTCTCGGCAATGTCAACTTACACTCTCGGGTTCGAATACGTGCCTGAGACCATTAAGGAGGATCCTGACTTCGGACAGATCCTGGAGGATGTGAAGAAAAATTTGCGGGATGACTACTCGTTACATAACGGGTACTTGTTTCGGGGTCTCACACTTTGTATCCCGGCAACTTCTCTGCGCTACCTCATCATCAAGGAAATGCATAATCAAGGCCATTTCAGGTTGGAAAAGACTTTGCATTTGGTGCGAGAATGGTTCTTTTGGCCAAGTCTATGGCGGGATGTTAAACACTTTGTCCGAGCATGCCAAGTATGTCAAACTTCTAAAGGCACCAACACAAATCAGGGTCTCTACAATCTGTTGCCTCTTCCATTTGAAATTTGGCGCGACATTTCAATGGACTTCGTGACCGGTTTACCAATGACAAGAAGGAAGAACGATAGCATCATGGTAGTAGTTGATCGCTTTAGCAAAATGGCAGTTTTCATTGCATGCAAAACCACTATGGATGCTCCCAAGGTTGCCGAACTATATTTTCATGAAGTTGTCCGACATCATGGTTTGCCAAGTACCATTGTCTCTGACCGAGATACGAAATTTTTGAGCAAATTCTGGATAGAACTTTGGAAGAAGTTAAAGACCGAACTGAAGTTTAGTTCAACTTTCCACCCTCAAACAGATGGTCAGACCGAAGCCGTAAACAGAAGTCTCGGAAACATGCTTCGTGCCCAAGTTACGACTTTCGGCATGTGGGACACTTTGTTACCAAAAATTGAGTTCGAGTACAATTGTTCGGTAAACCACTCCACAGGATTCGCACCCTTCAAAATTGTTTATGGATTTATTCCCCGAGGTCCTCTTGATAATCTTTCTATTGATGGACCGAAGTCTAAAGTTAAGAAGGTGGACGAAAGGCTTGAAGATTTGCGGGAACTGCATAAAACAGTTCGCGAAAACTTAGAACAAACTTACTCCAAGTACAAGGCTAAAGTAGACGAAAAGCGTCGAGATGTACAATTCGAAGTGGGAGAACTGGTTTGGGTCTATTTGCCGAAAGAATGGTTTCCCCGAGGTGAATATCACAAATTGAAGAAACGAAAAGTGGGACCGTGTGAGATTTTGGAGAAGTTTGGAGCAAATGCTTACCGCGTGAAATTACCAGATGATTTGCATATCTCCAACACGTTCAATGTTAGTCATCTCCACAAGTACTATGAAGAAGATGCAAGCTTGAGGTCAAGCTTCAACCAACCCGGGGAACCTGACGCAGTGCGTGTTGAAGACATATCCGATTCAGATTCGGATGTAAATGATGGCCACAACAGATCCATACCAATCAAAGAGTTGTATGTACAACTTGAATGATGGATGAAGACTAAGAGTTGAATGGTGGTCTTCTAGGAGTGCATGGGTGGTCTTCTAAAAGGCTTGGTCTCCTAAATAATTAAAATGGCATGGTCTTCAAGAGTTTAGTTAATTTCAATTAATTAAAATGCATGGGAACTTCAGCTTTTGTTGGGTTACTAAAATTAGTATTTATTATTTTACAATTCCTAAGTTAGCTTTTAATTTTATTTTCCTTTAAATATGAAGCAATACTCATGTAAGAGGCAGATTATTTTGAATAGAAAATTGTGTGTTTGTTTGTTTGAGTTATTTGTGAGCAATACCCTTTGTCTCTTACCATAAAACCGAGTACTTGAGCTTAACGGGCAAGAGAGTATCGGGACCGCCTTGCGTCACACAGTCTCTAGTACAACTAATGCCTTGTACCATGAATACAAGTTAATTTCATGCAAACAGAAATATGGTTCAGTTCATGATACAAGCGTATGTCATGCAACTCGTTTATGCAATAAGATTACCAACTTCAGGACTTTAACTACAAGCAATTGGCAACCGAGCAACAGCCAAGCTACACTAATCAAACAAATAATCTCGTGCAATCAGGACATGCAAATTTCAATATGTAATAAGACATTTCACTAAGGCATATTTACACTTACAAAATTTACTTGTCTAATGTATGTCATCATGTACCTCGTTTTGATTCACAATTCAATGGGTCTAATTATTACATAGTTCACTCATTACCGTCTCAACTTATTATATAAATTTTATGGTTCAGTTCATGTGAAGTGGATATTTTATATTGATATCAAGGCTCCTGTCATCTTTTGTGTCATGCATGTATAAATTTGAGAATATAGAAGTTGTGGTCTATTCCATAATTAAATTATATAAAATAGTTGTACACCATGTAACTCCAAACCACTACCATATATTAACCTTCAGATTTCCAACAATTTACTTCTCTTAGGCATTTCACCGAACAGCTGATGTGCAGCAACACACCAGACCCGTACCAGTAATTTACTTCTCTTAGGCATTTCACCGAACAGCTGGTGTGCAGCAATACACCAGACCCGTACCAGTGATGGTACAATAATCGCTCAATTAAATCACAATCATTAAGAAATCAACATGCGATCAAAAGCAAGCAAAGAAACCAACGAGCTTACAACAACAATTAAACAAGTTAGAAGGGGCTAGGAATAACTCGAAATCCACACCTGTTATCGATGGCACGACGTGGCTTGAACTCATGTCCGTTGTTCATATCGAGTCACTCGAAATCATCCCCAAGAACGCAAGCCATGATCGTGCAAGCCAGCAAGTTTCTTTCTCCGTCGTCTTCCTCATCTCCGGCCATGTAGAACTGTCAACTCCTATTTTCTTATTCTCTCCTTCTTTCTTCTTTTTTGTTTATCTCCGTTATTTTCAATGCCCGTCGGCAGTCAGTGGACTGAATAAAAAGAAATCCCCCTCCAAAGAAAAGCGGTTCCTCTCAATTAATTGTAATATTTTATATTTTTATCAAAGATTGGGGAGAAAATTCATTGAATAATAATAAATGGTGTTAGGTAAGAAAAGTGAGTTGTTAAGGTAGTTACATGTGTCTTTTTCATGCAAGTTATTTTATAAAAACGAATCACTAATTTTTATTCCTATCTAATTATTAGTTAGTTTGCAATAAGCCCCTTATATCTTTGATAATAAAACGTTGTCATTTAAAATATTAAGATTCTAATTACAAGTTGTTTAGTAAATATTAAGATATTCCAAAATTAACTACAAACCTATATATTTACTTGCGTGACTTTATACTCCATTAACTACTAAGTAGTCATTTTTATTTATTAGAAGTTCAATGTGAGTCTAAACATATTAGGACCTTATAAGAAGTTTTATTCAATGGCATGCTTTACTTTGTATCTAATAAAATTTTCAAATGTTCAAAATTGAGATGTTACAATACCAATGTAATAATAATTTCATCATTATGTATTTTTACCTCATGTCAATTAATATTTCCTAGTATTAAAAAACTAGGCTGTTACAGTGCCAAAGCCATCTACATTGTTTGCATGCAGTAACTAGGAGAGAGGTCAAGGAAAGGAGCCCCACTGTTGAAAATTAATTCAAATTGATTAGAACATTTACGAATCAGTTTTTACCAGCATAAAAACTACATGGGTTATGTTAGGCATTGGTTATTTTAAGCATAGTTATTTTAGGACTAGTTAGCGTAGTGGTTAGCTATTTTTAGCATGTTGTGTAGTGGGTGCTTAATTAAGGCAAGTGGTGGGTGTTTATTTTAGGAACATTGTATTGCTTCAAATACTGCAGAATTCTATGTAATTGAGTAAGAGAGAAAGGAAATAAAGCGTTGTTTCTGTTCAGAAAAATATCATTCTCTCTTGAATCTTTTGCATACTGGCACAAAGCAGCGCAGTATTGCTGAGTTTATCCCAACACCCACTAGACCCTAATTTTATTATCCTTAAGTAATTGTGTTGGTTGAAATAAATTGTGAATGATTCTCTACAACACACAGAATTTTGAAATAGTTAAAATTAGTTAAAACTAATTCTTTATAAGGGTCCGTTGCCCTGTTTCTCAATTTTTGATGTAAAAACAAATTTAAGTAAACTACAATTCATTAAATTATTAAAATATTAACTTCTGGCAAGATCCAAATTTATTTCAAATTTGATCCACTGTCTGCTAATTTATTAAAATATTAACTCATGCTCAGAGGATCAGATTATTAAACGCAGACCATCCCCTTTGCCACCCTATCCCTATCCCAAAGAGAGAGACCAACGATCCAGCAATATAAAATCTCGCTATTAAGCTACAAAAACATCCAAATAAACTTGTTGATATATTGACAAAAGGACAATCCTACTGAAAACTTCACTTTGACCAGAGGCCAACAGAGAAAATGAAACCATTGAAGAAAATAACAAAAGGAGTTGACAATGCGTAGAATTTTGGTACGCAATGGACAAAATTTGGACCAACATTAATATGTGCAAATCTTGTGAGCAAAGTGCTAAGATGATACTGACAGATATGGTATATACCTTATGGTTGGACTACAACTGTACTTGTATTTGTAGATCACTACAGATATATGGAACGAATGACAGATGTGGAACTACAACAAAAAGTAAAAAGCATTTCAGAATAATAACATAAATCTGAATATTATAAATTACAAAATTGATATTAATAAATTTATATAATATGTTTGATATTAGTAATCCTTAATTCAAATAAAAGGAAATCGACAAATTCAATTCAAAAGCTCCATCTGACAAACATAATACTTGTAGACCAAACAATCCGAATTTTTAAACAGTTAAAATTAGTTTAAACTTCCTCTTTCGGGTCTCTTCCCGTATTTCTCAATTTATGTTCTTCATGTGTTAATTACTAATGAATAACTATCAATCCTAAACTTGTAGAGTATCATCATCAATTAACAAGTGCTGATCAAATTTAAAATAAATTACAAATCATTTATTAATTTCTGCCTAGATCCAAATTTATCTCCCAGTTTTACCCCCTATCTGCTAATTGAATTTACTGAACTATGATATCTAATTGAAATAAGCCAAAAAAAAAAAAAAACCGCTTGAATAATTTGTAAAATTTTGTAATTTTCACCAATATGACTTTTTTAATAACATCAAAAGAATTTTGTTACAACAGTAATTTAATTTCTGCTGTAGAGTTGGTATATCAGCTTTCATCAAACACAGAAAGTTAATGGAATAATAGCCGATGGGCATTTGAAATCTGAAAAGCACAGAAAAATACAAAATAATGGATTGCATAATTTTATAGTTGGACTACTAAGTACTGATATAGGTCAGAACGCTGGGCTCGATCTTGTAAAATAAATTAATATGGGCTTTTCTGCGCTAATATGTTTTGTGGGCCCTGATGGATACCTTTTGGGCTGCTCTCAGTGGGCTCGATATTTAGCTGCCTGATTTAAAAGTGTTTGTGTCGCTGACAATGCGGTCCCTACTATAAGGCTTATCACTTAGCTGCTTTCAGTGGGATCGATCACCTATAAGGTTTATTCATTTTAAAGTTCATATTAAGAAGGAACTGACGTACTGGGACCCGTTGTAATCGAACAACTAGGTCGTTCTTTTTGAGTTGTCTCGCTTTTGTATCTTTTCGAATTTTGGGTCATTTGTGTGTTGGATTGTGCTTCAGATTTGTAAATAGCAAATTTAGGAAAGAAGGTAATAGCTAATACAACTGTAGAAGGGTCAATTAGAATTGGCAATAGAATAATAACTAGTAAACCAACATCTATAATAAATATAATATAATGTACTTCAGTATCAGAATACTATTCAGAAAGCTTTTGTTCATAATGTTCTTCTTCCCTCCATAATATCTCAAGAAGCAATATGGTATCAGAGCAGGTTTAGGCCTGAGTAATAAAGAATCCCACAAAACAGCAAAAGCCGAAAGGCCACCAAGTGCTGCACTACAGCCACATTCTTTACAAAACAAGCTCTCAGAATTGAGCAATGACATAATGGTGTTGATTTGGCCCAACCAGATATGTCCTAATTGTTAACATTATAATTTATAAATTGACCTAAAAGTATGAAAATCAGTTATTGACAGCTATCAATAATTATCTTAAATTTTCAAATTCATTATTCAAACTCTACAAAAATAAATACATGGGTGAATAGAAATAAGCGTTTGTACGACCAGATGAATTTTTATTTAATGCAAAATGGATTCTCTCTTTGTCTCTTTGAACCGAAATAACATATTTATATACTTATTGTTTTTAAAAATGTTCGAAAATAATAATTGAGATCTGGAGGAGACAACTTACAGGTTTGACGAAGACTAAAAGTGAAGAATTCATATCACCGACGGGTATCCTTACCAGTTATGTTAACAAAAAAAAAACATTGATCAAGACTGCCGGTATCCTTACCAGTTATGGTAAAGAAAAAAAAATTTACTCTTGTCTGTATCCAATAATTAAACTAAACGCAAAAAAAATCTTACTGTACCTGTCTTATCAAATATAGTACAGGTTGTGTAAACAAATAAAAGGTGTCATTTAATAGATATATGAGTTATTAAGAAAACTATATCATATCATTCATCATCTCTATATAAAAATATATCTATGTCTACAATTTTATAATTTTTCTTTTTAATTATTACCATATAAGATAACGGGTAAGTAATAGTCTTTACTTGTATCCTTACCTATACCAGATAAGCTAAACAAAGAAAAATCTTACCCATACCCGTCTTATTGAATACGGTATAACTCGAGTATATGAATAAAAGAGTACCATTAACACTCCTAAATAAAAGGAAAATAACATATCACAACACGAGACTCTTCCAGTGCAGCTCAGTCACTTTGACTGAGATCGACAGAGTAATAGACATTATTCAATGAAAAACTACTAAATGAAAAAACGACTAAAGTAAAAAACAGACGACCAGATGAGACTAAAAATATTTTCGTGTGATAAACAAATTAAAATTGGTACCAAAGATTTGTGGAACGAATTGGGTCGGGTGCACTAATGGATCGGGCCCAGCTGACCCGCAATTGGTATTATCTACTTTACAATCAGACACCAAACTTGGAGATAAACACCAGAAGTCCATTGTCCGTACAAACAATTTGCGAGAATCTACCATATCTAATTGGTAAGGGAAAAAAAGATGGTCCAACCAATTTACTTTCAGAGAAAAATCGCAGGCCAATCCCTTGCCACCCTATCTTTAAGGAGAGAAATGTCTTCAGCCAACTAATTAATCACACAAATTAAAATCACAATCGTTGTCAAACAACAAAAGATCCTGACTTGTTCAAGCATTGCCAAAATTTGAAAAATGCACCACAATTAACAACAAGCTTGGTGAAAAGTTGCATTGACCTGAGGTAAACAGAAAAGTAAACAGATTGTATATCGATCGATTATAGCTAAATCAGACAAATATTCGTTTTTGATTGCTTGCCTTGGATAGCTTATAAATAGGAATAAATCCTTTCAGGGTATGAGCTGCATCATAACAGAAACAGGATAAAACTAATTCCAAACATGTCAACAACAAAAGCTCTTCCAGTTCTCTGCATTATTTTCCTATTCTTCACAAGTTCTCTTGTATTGCATTGTACCGAGGCTGCTCGAACCCTGGAAGAGAGCAAGGCTGATGGTAAGTAATTAATTTATCTCTTTCATAATTAATATATAGCTGGTGCATTCAAAATTTAATTCTTTCTTTTTTTTGAAGCAAGCTAGTATTTAAACTTTTAATTGACATGATAATTCAATGAAACTTGAACCAGTATCTTTTAATTAATTGCACCTAATTAATTAAGTGGTAGGTTGAAATTTTTACCAATAGATAAATTGAGAGAGATATTTTCCGTATTTCTTTAATTGAAAGTTGCAAATTTACTTTGTCATCTTCTCATTATCAGCAATCGACCGTCCACCAAAAAGATACCCTCCGCCTCCATCAGGAAATCCAAGCCCCAGACCACGACCACGGCCTTACACCAGACCCTGCAGTAAGTACTATCGTCAAAAATGTCCTCCTCCTGAAGCGAAGCCCTAGAAGAATGATGTCTGGTTACATGAAAGAGTCAGATAAAAAAGAATGCAACAACGTATTTATGTATGTGTTTAAACAATATATGACATTTATATATATGTGCTCGGTGGAGGGGATTTCATATATTAATATTGTAAAGTGTACAATTAATTAATATATTAATATAGATTTGTGCCAAAAACTAGTATTCACCTAAAGAAATCTTCCAATGCCATCTACGTGACTTGCATGCAGCAACAAGGAGAGTGGTCAAGCAGCCCCACTTGACCCTTATTTTACTATCCCTATGTAATTATGATGGTTCAAATAAATAATTGTGATGGATCATAGACTCTGCTGCAGCTGACCTCTGTGAATGATTCACTACAACACAGAATTTTTTATCACTTAATTTATATTCATTTTTTTTCAAAAAAGACAAATATACTATATTAAAAACTTTATATAAAATATTGTAGGCATAAATAATAACTAAAATATTGGTATGCTTAAGTAATTATGTTGGTTGAAATAAATAATTGTGATGGATCATAGACTCTGCTGCAGCTGACCTCTGTGAATGATTCACTACAACACACAGAATTTTTAAATAGTAGAAAATACTTAAAACTAATTCTCTATAATGGTTTGTTCCCCTGTTTCTCAATTATGATTTAAGTGAACTACAATTCATTAAATTATTAAATATTAACTTCTTCGCTAGATCCAAATTTATTTTAAAGTTGATCTACTGTCTGCTTATTTATTAATTATAATGAGTCATGAAATATAATTGTGGTAGAAAAAAATGCTCATGCTCAGAGGCTCAGATTCCCAGACTAATTTTTGAGAAAAAATGCAGACCAATCCCTTGCCACCCTATCCTATCCCAAAGAGAGACACCAATGACTTGAGTCCACTAATCCAACAAGCTGAAATCTCGCTGTTAAGCTACAAAAACTTTCAAATAAACTTGTTGATATATTAACAAAAGGTACAATTTTTCAGAAACTTCATTTTGACCATAGGGCAACAGTGAAAATGAAATCATTGAAGAAAATAACAACAGGACTTAACAATGCGTAGAAATTTGGTACAAACCTTATTGTTGGACTACAATTGTATTTGTCTTTAGTATTGGTAGATCACTACAGATATATAACAGATGTGCAACTACAACAAAAATAAGAATTTCACAATAATGTCATAAAAAAAAATATAAATTACGAAAAATTGATATTAATAAATCTGCATATTCTGTTTGATATTCGTAATCCTTAATTCTAACAAAAGGAAATTGTCAAATTCAAATTCGGAAGCTGTATCTCACAAAAAGAACGAAGTTTGGCTGCTAGATCATTTAAATTTATACAAATTAAAAAAGTGGCTAGAGAGCCGATTACAAACCATTGGGGTTAATAAAAGCAGTGATTCCAATTTTTTTGAAATGCTGTACCAAATCTTCTACTAAACAGTGAAATGAAAGTTAGTAGTACAATTTTGCTTTTCTCCAAATAATTTTACGGTGAATTGAAACACGTTGCACTTTCCGATTGGCCATCTGTCGAAAAGAGAACTGCCACCCTATCCTATTTAACAAAGAGAAAAAGTGCAGATCAATCCCTTGCCACCCTATCCTTCTTGAGAAAAAATGCAGACTAATTTTCTTTATTAGTAAGTATTTTGTTTATTATTAAATATTAGAAATGAGTTTTTTCTTTAAGTTACAAAATCTGGAATTAAATTTCCTTATTGAACAATTACTACCTTCTATTATTTAATCTGAAAATATAAATCATTAATAAAGTATTTCCTTAGGTCTATTTAAATCTAAAACTATGTTATATTAATTTTACTTAATTTTCTTCTGCGATCATATAATATGATATGTAATTTATTTTAATAAATTCTGGAAAGGTTATTGTGTAGAAACATTTTGTGAGCATTAAAATTTAATTGTTATATTATCTTAATAATGAAAAATCATGTCAAAATAGTGAGGTTGTTTTATAGATTTAAAAATGAATCCAGCAATTATTAAAAATAGAAAACTTTGAAACTAAGATATTATCTCACTAATTTAATACTAAATTGTTTTAGGCCAAAGTTATGATGCACAATATAAGGGTTAGGATCAGTAACATGTGAATATACTAGCAGGTAGTATTAACGAATTTTAGGATATGAGAACAAGTAAATATTTCTAAATAGATATATGTTTATTTACTAGGTTCGACTTTTGAAGATTTAAGAGACGTAAGAGACGACTAGGAATTTACTCATATATCAGGTACGGGTTTCCTGGACATTGTCAAATTGTTACTTATCATTTTGTTTGCATTTATTTATTTATGGAATTATTCATGTTGAATCGAACAATCCCTTTGGCTTTGTTTAGAATAGTACAATAGGATTATTGGTTTGATCAACGGACTTATAGGATGTGTTGTGTTCAGTATGACTTTTGTGTGATTAAATGAAACGAATGTGGAATGTAATGGATAAGTTAAAGGGGCCAACATGCATTGAACGCATGTTGAAATGTATACATTGGGTCTAGTGTCCGACTGGATCCCTCGTTAACGTGGCATTGGTTGGACTTCCTGTCACGGTTCAATATTTTGCGGTGGTTCGAGTCCCCATTGAGTCATGAGACAGTTGAACTTGTGGTGGTTCGAGTCCCCCTAGTGAGACGCCAATAGCTGGGGTGGCTCGAGTCCCCCTGTAACATCCTAAAAATTTGAAACATGAAATCATAAAGGGTTAAATTGAAAATATGAAAGATTTGGTGGTCTAGGAGCAAAAGTACTTAAATTAACCTATCCGAGTTCATTCTAAAACATTCCTTGGCTGAAATTGAGTTACCTTAGTTGTACTCCATTTAATTAATATAATAATGTGGTCAAACACCTTAATTCTCTTTCTTTGGAAAGTAAGACATAAAGAATATATAAATATATATATTTTTTTCCATCTTAATCAATGACACGTATATTAATAATAAAAAAAAGAAAATACGTCTAATTCGGTGCTTCCATACTCTCTTGGGACTCCGAACCAGAATCAATATATTCCTTGGAAATAACGAAAAGAGGGAAAAAGGGGAAAGTTCAAGAGAAGAAATTGATCGGAGAGGAGAAGAAAGAAGATAACGGCATCTCATAATGAAGGATAGAGTTCAATAATACCTTGATAAATATATCTCGGGTCAGGTGCGGATGTCGAAATTAATAAATTTTCCTTTTGACTTGATGGCTGTTTTTTCTTTCTTATAATGGTGCTCAATTGTTGTTGTTTCCTAATCTTTAAGATTTCCTAATTGAATTCATTCGTTAATTTCTGATGTGCATCATATGCAATTATAATGGAAGATATGAGCTGGACATTGTATTACTTGACTGACCCGAAAATCTGAAACTGTAGTTTGGTAATTGATTAGCAGTACTTGAATTAAGTGCATTATCTGTACACTTGATTGACCCGAAAATCTGAAACTGTAGCTTGGTAATTGATTAGCATTACGTGAACTACTTGCATTGTTCGCACACATAAATGACCCAGAAATTTGAAACGGAAATTTTGGTATTTTATTTGCGTTACTTGCATGTTATTTACAATAAATTAATTGAACATATGGGCTGAGTTGTCAAGTTATGTTGGCATAGTATAGACAACATAATCTGAACTTAAAATAAAGCTAATTATAAGTTATGAGACATGCATGTTGGATAGCAGTTTTGTATTGTATGATAGTATTGAAGTAGCATGGCATACATGAATATTTTAGACAAAAGCGCACTGAACCTCTGTTATGCACGATATGACTTGCATGTAAGTAACTTGATATGAACATGCCATGTTATTCCTGTCAATGAACTCTGTTGTTTTCGTAGGCTTGGTATTAACAGAACTTTGAATTGAATTTTGAGCATTTTGAAATAGGAGTTCTGTATGCACTTGATTGAATATTGTGCTTGAAAACTTGACGGTCATGTAGGGGCTGTTTGTTCGTGGTAGCGAATGACTGGGATCATGTAGGCGCTGTTTTCGTGGTAAGCGCGTAATTTCTATTATGTAGACGCTGTTAGTTCGTGGAAGCGCACAATAGAAATTATGTAGGCGCCGTATTCGTGGTAGCGCTTGATTCAGTTATGTAGGCGCCATTAATTCGTGGAAGCGCATAACCAAAGTCATGTAGGGAGCCGTATTCGTGGTAAGCGCAAAATTTCAAGTTATGCGCATAGCAGAAATTGTGTAGGCGCCATATTCGTGGTAGCGCATGATCAAATTAATGAAGGAGCAAGCTTATAGCGCATAACACAAACCATACAAGAAAATCGTAGAAATTGCTTTACTAGAACTCTGGTGGATTAAAGGTAAGATTCATAAGAATTGCATTTGGTTATTCATATCATGTTAGATGCATGACGAAATTTATTTAATTGTCGTCAGATTTATTTCTTTGGCATTGCACTTATTGTTGTACAATGTGTAGTGATTATTTTATTTTGAATATGAACATTCTTTCTTGAAACTAAAAAAAAAAAAAACCGCACTAAGAGATTTTCAATCTCTCACCTTTTTGCTGTGTGGGATCCATGTACTAAGGTCAACACGGAGCAACATATACAAACTAGGCGACAAGAGTGGTGACTGCCATATTGTACAGATTTTGGTATAGTCTTTACATACATTTATATATATATGCTAGTGTGCAGTCATTTTGTTGTTGTTCATAATACTTGGATACTTCTCGTATGAAGATTACCTTTTTGTTCATAATGTGCGGGAAGTTATCTTTTGTAAATTTTGGAAAAGGGACTGTAAACGTATATATATATATATATATATATATATATGAGTGAGGCTACGGTACTATGCATAGCACGGTTGGGTCCGTGCTACAGCTCAATATTTGAGTTTTGCAAAATTCTAACAGTCGATCCGAACTGTTCAACATGATTATAAAATGAATATGTACTTGCAAACCAAATTTTACATTTTTTTGAATTTTTTTACTATTTTTTTAGATAGGTAGAAAATCACTTGATCTGAAAATTCTGGACCATCCAAAAACAGTGATTTTCTACCTATCTAAAAAAATAGTAAAAAAAATCGAAAAAATGTAAAATTTGGTTTGTAAGTACATATTCATTTTATAATCATGTTGAACGGTTCGGATCGACCGTTAGGATTTTGAAAACTCAAATATTGAGCCGTAGCACGGAGCAATCCGTGCTATGCATATCACCGTAGCCTCACTCTATATATAGTATATATATATATAAGTGTGTTGTTTTCTGTTTAAAGTCTATATTGCAGTATGGCAGTGTTTAGCATTGGTATGCCATAACCTGATGCATATTTGTTCCTTGTGACATCTAGTCAGGTGTGTTGTTATTGACCACTTGACATAGGTGTTACGGCAAGTTGTCAATTTATCTTTGTTGTGACAACTTTAGTGGTATCAGGGCCATAGTTATGCCATGCCAATGCTTAACTTGGGAGAACGAAGTTCAAGTCATCGCTAGGTTTAATAATTGAAACATTTCAAAGTAATCAAAGGGAACTTCAAAGTGCAGGAAAATGAACCATCAAGGGGACGGTAATGCACGTGGGTGTGGCAGAAGAAGGTGTACACGTGATGTTGCTGACCTTGACCCACCACAACGAGGAAGACGTCGTGTACAGCCTGAACATGAGAGGGACGAGAATTTGGATGATGCTAATAGAGAAAATGATACGAGAGCCATGTTGGATGATCTGATTCGATTGGTGCATGCGAGGGCCATGTTGGACGATCTGATTCGATTAGTTGTGACAGCTAATGGATGATTAATTAACTGACGGGCATTGTGAAATAAAAACAAAAAAAAACAAAAAATAATGGAATTACTATTTTGTTCTTGGACCATTGATTTATTAGTGTAGGCCTCTCTGGGTTGAGATATGAAAGCATGGGCTTGGCACTGATAAAGGTCCCACCTGTTGGGAGTTTTTCGGAAAAGAGGAAAAAACAGAAAAACAGGGCAGCAGCCGAAATTTTCTCACAACTCCATTTTTTTCATTGATTAATTAACATAAACAGATCTACTATTTATAGTGGTGCATATCCATCATTTCGCACCCCACTAACTCCACTAACTTTGCTATAACTAACCTATAACCAACCCACTACTTGACATATTAATTAATAACTACCCACTACTTCCTGCACATGTCTAAATAGATAACTTGCTGCCTAAGTTTACAATTAACTCTAAACAGAAAAATAAAAACTGCTCTAAAACCGAAATATAAAAACTGCATCTGATACGGTCCGTATTGGGTGATACGGTCCGTATTCATTTCTGACTTGGATTATTTTCAACACCCCCCCTTAATCCAAAGTCCAGCACATTCATCATGTCTCGACACCAGTTGAACTTCTCTCGTGGGAGTGATTTGGTCAGCACATCTGCAACTTGCTGGTTCGTGTTCACATACTGCAACTCTATCATCTTTTGCTCAATCATATCTCGTATGAAATGGAGTCGAGTGTCTATGTGCTTTGTTCTGTTGTGATGCACCGGGTTGTTACTAATTGCAATTGTCGACTGATTATCACAATAGAGTATTGTTGCACCTTTCTGCTCACAATCTAACTCTTCCAATAAGCGCCTTAACCATACACCTTGGCATGCTGCTGATGTTACTGCATTGTACTCAGCTTCTGCGGTTGATAGTGCAACTGTTGACTGTTTCTTCGAATTCCAACTTATTACGTTGTTGCCAAAGAAAAACACCTGACCTGTTGTGCTTTTTCGATCATCTATGCTGCCTGCCCAATCACTATCGATGTAGCCTGTCAAACATGGTTCATCAACACCCTTGTACCACAGACCATAGCTTGTTGTACCTGCAATGTACCTAAGAATTCGCTTTGCTGCTCCCATGTTTTGTTTAGTTGGATTCTGCATGTATCTCGCAACCATTCCAACTGCATGTTTGATGTCTGGTCTTGTGTGCGTCAAGTACAACAGACCTCCCACCAAACTCCTAAACCGAGTTGCATCTGCTGCTCCGGTTCCATCAATTGCTGTCAACTTCTCATTTGTATTCATTGGAATTAGTACGGGATTGCAATCTTTTAATCCGAACTTTTCTACCAAGTCTCTTGCATACTTGCGTTGGGACACAAAGATTTTCCCCTTCTCTTGTTCAACCTCCAGACCTAGAAAGTAATGCATTTCTCCTAGATCGGTCATCTCAAACACACGCATCATTTGCTCTTTAAACTCCTTCACCATTGCGTCATCTGTGCCAAAATAAATCATATCATCAACATAGAGACATACCGCTATTAAACCTCCTTTTTCTTTGCGTTTGACATAGAGATTAGGCTCATTCTTGCTTCTCTCAAATCCCAATTTCTGAAAATGTGCATCAATCTTGCTGTACCATGCACGGGGAGCTTGCTTCAAACCATATAATGCTTTGAACAAACGGTACACCCAATGTTCTTTGCCTTCACTACAAACCCTACCGGTTGCTCAACATAAACCTCTTCTTTTAGTTCACCATTGAGGAATGCTGACTTCATATAAAATTGATAGATAGGTTGTCTCAATTGGGCAGCCATTGCAATCAACAACCGAACCGTTTCAAATCTAGCCACCGGGGAGAACGTCTCTTCATAGTCTATGCCTTGCTTTTGTGCATATCCTTTTGCCACTAACCTCGCTTTGTATTTTAATACACTGCCATATGGACCAAATTTAGTCTTGTAAAACCATTTAACTCCAATTGCATTGCGATCTTTGGTAATTCCACCAACTTCCAGGTTTGGTTTTGCTCGATTGAACTCATTTCTTCTTTCATTGCTTGCACCCATTCCTTTCTTTCTATGGCTTCTTCATAGGACAATGGATCTGCTACATACATAACCTGAGTTGCTTCATACAATTCTTGTAAGGATCGTACCTTTCTTCCTTGTGTATCCGGATCAACCATCCGATGTGATGTGCTACTCGAGCTTGGACTGCTTTGTGGTTGCTCACTGCTGCCTTCTTCTTCTTCATTCTATTTCTGCTATTGGTGTGTTGTCTTCCTCCATAGACCAATTCCAACTAGCATTCTCATCGAACATGATATTTCTACTGACTATAATCTTCTTTGTCACCGGATTAAACAACCTATAACCTTTAGATTGTATGCAATACCCAATGAACACACACTTTTCAGATTTTGAGTCCAGTTTTCTTCGGTTTTGTCCACTTATGAGAGTGTATGCAATGCACCCAAAAACACGCAAATGCCCCACACTGGGCTTCCTTTCAAACCACGCTTCAAATGGCATTTTGTTCATCACTGCCTTGGTTGGTGACAGATTTAGAACATATACCGCTGTTGCTACTGCTTCAGCCCAAAAACTATTCGGCATACCTTTAGATTTCAACATACTTCTTGCTAGTTCTACTACCGTGCGGTTCTTGCGTTCAGCTACACCATTTTGCTCAGGTGTGTATGGAGTGGTCAGCTGCTGTAGCACCCCTTCTTTCTCACAAAACTGCTTGAATTCTTTTGATTGAAACTCACCACCACGGTCTGATCTTAGAGCTTTTAGCCTAGCCCCTGTTTGCGTCTCTGCCATGGCTTTGAACCTTTTGAACAGCCCAAATGCTTCACTTTTATAGCTGAGGAAATAAACCCAGGTCATCCTGCTGTAATCATCAATAAACAGCATAAAATACTTGCTTCCTCCCATTGATTCAACCTCCATGGGACCGCACAAATCAGTATGCACTAACTCAAGTACCTTGGTTGCACGCATCGACTGATCTTTTGGAAATGGCAGCTTCGATTGCTTGCCAAACACACATCCTTCACAAAACCCAATTTCACCAATTTCGGGTAACCCATTCACCATTTTCTTTTGATTCAACAATCTCAAACCATTCATGTTTAGATGACCATACCTCAAATGCCATAGCTCGCTGGAACTAATCTCCTTGGCTGCAAGTGCCTTGTCTTTCACCTTGGCTATCTCTAGAGGGAACAAGTTGTTTTGTGTCTTCTTGATTGTTGCCATCATCTGATCCGTGGCTGCATCTACAATTCTACAATTGTCGCCTTCAAACTTGATGGTACACCCGCTGTCCATCATCTGACCTATGCTGAGTAGGTTTTGGGACAGTTGAGGAATATAGTACACATCATGTAGCATCCGTGTTTTGTGACTGCTGGTCTGCAGGGCTACTCTTCCTTTTCCTTCAACATGAATCTCTTTATCGTCACCAAGCTTTACTGCCTTCTTGTATGACTCATCTAATTCATCAAATAGATGTTTGAAACCCGTCATATGGTTTGAGCACCCGCTGTCCAAAAACCAGATTTGACTCGCATCTGATTCTTCATAGGTTTTGGCCATTAACAACTGTGCCTGATTGTTCTTCTCTTCAACAAAACTTGCCTGTCCTTCTTATCTTTTCTTCTTGTAGCAGTCGGCCTGCACATGACCGGGCTTGTGGCAGTAATAGCACTCTACATCTTGACCTTCTTCTCTCTGTTTCTTGTAACAATTGGCTTGCATATGCCCTTTCTTGTGACAGTAGTAGCATTCTACATCTTTCTTCGGTTGATTAGAATGCGGTTGATTGTAACTCGGCTTGCCTCTGCCTCTGCCGCCTTGACTGCCTCAACCTCTGCCGTAACCTTGGCCTCTACCTCTGCCTTGCTGTTGGCTTCTTGAGGAATTGCCATTGGTATAGAAAGCTTTGGTGTCATCCTTCAAAACTGATCTGTTGAGACGAACTTCATGGACCTGCAGTGATCCCATCAACTCATCAAACGTGTAGGTGGACAGATCTTTGGATTCTTCGATCGCCGCGACCACATGATCAAACTTTGCTGTAAGGCTGCGCAACACCTTCATCACAACCGTCTTTTCTGGAAGATCTTCTCCACAACTTCGAATTTGGTTGACTATTGTTGTAACTTGCGTAAAGAAGGATTGAACTGACTCGCCTTGTTTCATGTTCAATGTCTCAAACTCCAGTCTCAAGCCCTGCAACTTGATGGCTACCACCTTGGAACTTCCCTGAAATGCGGTTTTCAGAGTTGTCCACGCCTGATTTGCTGTTTCTGCTGCTGCAATCTTTGCAAACACCGATTCGTGTACGGCTTGCTGAATGAAGAAGAGCGCCTTTGCATCTCGCTTGGCTGTGTCGATTGGTGTCGGATCAGGATTCGGTATTCCCTTGTCTGCTAGTTCCCACAAGCCATGAGATTTCAGCATAGTTCGTACCTTGATACTCCAGAATTCGTAATTCTCACCCTTGAACAAAGGTACCATCTGATTTGACATGCTAATGGTGGTGTTGTTGCCTGCGTCGGCCATGGTCGGATCTGCCTTGATCTCTCACCTTTGGCTCGGTCGGATCTGCCTTGATCTCTCACCTTTGGCTTGGTCGGATCTGCCTTGATCTCTCACCTTGGCTTGGTCGGATCTGCCTTGATCTCTAACCTTGCTCTGATACCAATTTTGTTGGGAGTTTTTCGGAAAAGAGGAAAAAACAGAAAACAGGGCAGCAGCCGAAATTTCTCACAACTCCATTTTTTTCATTGATTAATTAACATAAACAGATCTACTATTTATAGTGGTGCATATCCATCATTTCGCACCCCACTAACTCCACTAACTTTGCTATAACTAACCTATAACCAACCCACTACTTGACATATTAATTAATAACTACCCACTACTTCCTGCACATGTCTAAATAGATAACTTGCTGCCTAAGTTTACAAATAACTCGAAACAGAAAAATAAAAACTGCTCTAAAACCGAAATATAAAAACTGCATCTGATACGGTCCGTATTGGATGATACGGTCCGTATTCATTTCTGACTTGGATTATTTTCAACACCACCTGCATAGAACATATAGGAAAATAACAGACCAGAGAACCAGGCTCTTCCAATGCAACAACTCAGTCATTTTGACTAAGTATAATAGACACTATTCAATGAAAAAATACCATAGAAGGAAAAATCGGTATCGGGATCGGGATCGGCACCGAGCGATCCCGATCCGGATCGGAAAAATCGGTCGGGATCGGCCGAATCGGATCGGAAAATCGGACTTTTTTGGCAGAAGCTTGTTTTACACTAATAAAATAGAAAAAAAATTAAAAAAAATTTTAGAAAAATTATTACAATCAAATAATCTACTAATACAATATAATACAAGCATACAACTAAAAACACACTATTTTACTCCTAGAAACTATGTCGTGCTGGCTGGATCTCTTCATCATCGTCTATATTATGATAGAAATGAGGGTATTGTTGCCCCGAACCAAAAATAAGACATTGTAGACCTTCAATCCGTGACCTTGAACAATTTTTTGGTGTAGTTGAATGAATGATATTTTTTTGCTCTTTTGCTTGAACAAGTCTTTGATATCTTATTTCAATTATTACAGAAGTTGTAGTTTTAATCCGTGACCTTTTTACAGTTAATCGGTGACCTTATCAAGGTACAAATTGAACGGATATATAGAAATGAGTTGTAATTTTAAACAAGAAAGATTGTGTGGTGTGGTGGAGTTGTGTTTGGCTGCCATGCGGAATGGCGCGAGTTCGAATCACAGAGACCGCAAAAAAAAAAATTGAGTTTGGTTAATTCGCATTTCGGCCGTTTCGGTGAAATCGGTCTATTTCGGTCCAAAACGGATGAAATTTGTCTAAAATTAGACCGGAACGGCCGAAATTTGACCGGAATGATGCCGGAACGGCCGAAATTTGACGAAATCTTCAATAACGGCTTAAATCGACCTAAAATCGGATCGGTACCGTCCGATCCCGATCCGGAACGGCCAATTTTGCCTTCTATGAAAAATACTAAATGAAAAAAAACCAGATAAGATGCAACAAAAAAATATAATGTGCAATAAACAAATCAAAATCTCGGAACCAAAGATTTATCCAAACTTTACTCAAGTAATTGGTTGTATAGATAAATTTGATCAGTCAGTTTTGGTCGGGTGCACTAATTATCATTCGGGCCCTGCTGATGCGCATCTACTTGATATCATTTGCATTACTTTTTTTTAAGGTTAATGGGTGTTTTGCCCACTAACAATTGTATTAATAATTAGAAATAAAGTATTTACAAAGCACTTCTTACAGCTAAAGTCGCAGCTAGAATAGAGGGCATAAAATATTTACAAACCTCTATTCTTTTCTATCTAAACTCTCTCTATTAATTCCACTCTATGCTAGAATATATATTTATATTCCAGATCTACATCTATAACCAGAATAAAACACCTTAGGACTTTATTCCTACAAAACTACTCTTTATTCCATCTATTATCCAATTCTCTTCTTAAAAAAAAAAAAAAAAAAATAGTTTTTACAATGACACTCCCAATTTGGAAACGAAGGCCTACATCAGCACGCAACACACTCCCACGTTTGGAAACGATAATCGTTTACCAGATCAATATTCTTGTCGATACAACGAGGGTGAACTCTTACGCCACAAAGATGACAAAAGAACATCTCCGCAATATCCCCCTTGACACGACATGCGGGACAAACTTATCAATCAGGTGGCCGATATCGCCGAATTAAGTTCTCATAAAGAACGCTTCTAATAGTCGGATCATCCGCGGTAGCATATTCTTCAATCTTGTTGGGTGAAAATCCATAATGAGCTAAACGTCTCCTCAAACGGGCTTCACCCATCCAAAAATTGTTAGTGAGAGATATGCGACCATTGCGTGAGGTTTCACTTACTCCTTTTCGAAGTTTGGGTTTGGATGCCATGGTAAGATCTAGGGTTTAAAATGAAAGTTATGGATTAGACAATTTATATTAATTCTAAAAAATTTCTAAAAAAATAAATTAGTAAATTAAAAAAATAATAAATAAATAAAAGAAAAAATAATAAATTTACAGGAAATCGCATAAAATATTGCTCTTTTCACCTAAAAAATTACCTTTTTTTTTCTATTTCTCTTCCTCTCTTTCTATTCTGTGGGTTTGAGTGAGTTGTGAGAGGTTGGAGAGAGAAAGATGTGGATTTATTGGGTCTAAAACCGCTAATATATATATATATATATATATATATATATATATATATATATATATATATATATATATATATTGAGAACCGGCCGTCTAATGGCCGGTGGAGGAAATAATTGAGAACCGGCCATTTAATGGCCGGTAGAGAAAACAATGGGAACTGGCTATTAAATGGCTGGTTTGGGCATTTTTAAAAATACCCAGCTAAGCTGGATATAATTAATATTTTCTAATTAACTTTGGATATTAATAAAAATGACGGAAACTTGGAGATAAACACTGGAAGTCCGTACAAATAATTTGTGTAAGTCTACCATATATCTAATTAGAAAGAAGAAAAATAATGGTCCAAGCATTTTTACTTTTAGAGAAAAAACAGAGGCCAATCCCTTGCCACCCTATCTGAAGGAGAGAAATGTTAACAAATTAAAATCACAATCGTTGTCAAACAACAAAAGATCCGGACTTGTTTATGCATTGCCAAAATTGAAAAATGCACCATAACTAACGACAAGCATGCTGAAAAGTTGCATTGACCAAAGGGAAACTGAAAAGATATTATAGTAGAAAGGTCTAGAGGTGTACACAAATCAGATAGCGACAGATAATAGCTGAATCGTATCCATATGTATTTTTCATTTATTGTAGTAATTGCCTGGGAAAGTCTATATACAGGAATGAATCCTTGAAGGTTACCAGCTGCAAGAGGATAAAACTAATTCAAAGTATGTCAACAATAAGAGCTCTTCCAGTTCTCTGCATTTTCTTCCTATTATTCACTAGCTTGTTGGATCTCTCTTATGATTTCTCAAATTATGCACACACTCACGGATTGAAAGAATAAAAGAAAGAACAAGCAAATAAGACACAGAATTTTTTTGTGATGCTCTCTTATCACATCGTTTTCTGATTTTCTCATATATATAGACAAAATACAAACTGCCCACTACCATTACATCCCACGTTTAGAGTTCTAAACGTGGGATGTAATGGTAGTGGGCAGTTTTGTATTTTGTCTATATATATGAGAAAATCAGAAAACGATGTGATAAGAGAGCATCACAAAAAATTATGTGTCTTATTTGCTTGTTCTTTCTTTTATTCTTTCAATCCGTGAGTGTGTGCATAATTTGAGAAATCATAAGAGAGATCCAACATTTGGTATCAGAGCCAGGTTGTCAAAGCAATGGCCGGTGACGAAGGAGATCAATCTAAGACGCTTGCAGTCGTCAAACCGACGGCAAGAGGAGCCTCAATCCCGATCCAATATCCAACGTTAAGCGAAACGAACTACGGCATATGGGCTGTCAAGATGAAGATAATCTTGCGTTCGCTAGGAGTATGGTCAGTGATCGAAGGTGGAGACACAGACGACGACAAAGATCAAGGCGCCATGGTAGCCATTTCTCAAGCCGTGCCAGATGACGTGATGATGGCAATCGCGGAGAAGCAGACGGCAAAGGAGGCTTGGGACGCACTCAGGGAGATGCGGGTTGGTGAAGATCGCGTCAAGAAGGCACGCGTACAGGTGCTGAAACGGCAACTGAACAAGTTACACATGGAGGATTCAGAGACAATAAACGAGTTTTCCATGAAGCTTACCACGCTGGTGGGTGAGATCCGCTCGCTGGGCCCGAAGCTCGACGACAGCGAAGTTGTTGAAAAACTGCTCAGCGCAGTTCCAGATAGATTTCTCCAAATTATCGGAACAATCGAGCAATTTGGCGATATTGAGAACATGTCGGTCTCAGAAGCAATCGGCCACCTCAGAACCTTTGAGGAAGGACTTAAAGGACGAGTACACACAAAGGGCGGTGGAGAACAGCTACTTCTTACCCAAGCCGAGTGGGAGGCAAGATGCTCAAAGGGAAAGAAAGATGAAGGTTTCAGCAGCACCAAAAGAGGAGGACGTCACGGGAGAGGTCGTGGCCGCGGGCGTGGATATGGTGGAGGTCGAGGAAATGGTGAACACACTAACGAAGACCAAAAGCCACGCAACTTCGACAAATCCAAGGTTAAGTGTTTCAATTGTAATGAATATGGACACTTTGCGAAAGATTGTCCAAAGCCAAACCGAAGAGAGAGGGCCAATCTTGTTACAACACAAACCGATGATGAACCGGCACTGTTGATGGCTGAAACTTGTGTTCTCAGCCACGCAATACAGAACGAGCAGGTGTTATTGCACGAAGACAAGGTGGTGCCAAAGATTAACAGCACCCAAAACAAGGCTTGGTATTTAGATACCGGCGCAAGTAACCACATGACCGGTTGTATCGAAAAATTTGCTGAAATTGACACGACCATTAAAGGGTCGGTCAAATTTGGAGATGGCTCGGCTGTAGAAATACAAGGAAGAGGTTCGGTTTTGTTTGAATGCTTCACAGGTGAACATCGTATACTTACTAATGTCTACTACATCCCGATGTTGAAGAGCAACATAATTAGCCTTGGTCAGTTAGATGAGAACGGATGCAAGGTTGTGATTGAAGGAGGAGTAATGTCTGTCTTGGACAGATAACAAAGGCTACTAGCAAAAGTGAGCAGGTCAAGGAACCGGTTATATGTGTTGAACATCGCACCAGCTCTACCCGAATGCCTTCTGGCAAGGAGCAAAGAAGAAGCGTGGCGCTGGCATGCAAGATACGGGCATGTGAATTTTCATGCCTTGAAGATTCTAAGTCAGAAACAGATGGTGCACGGCTTGCCCATAATCGAGCATGAGGACCGCATCTGCGATGGTTGTTTGATTGGAAAGCAACACCGAAATCCTTTTCCAGCTGTGGCGAAATTTCGAGCTAAGTCACCTCTTGAGCTGTGGCACGGAGACTTGTGCGGCCCTATTACCCCTGCTACTCACGGAGGGAAGCGCTATTCTTGTTGTTGGTTGATGATAGTACTAGATTTATGTGGCAGGTACTAATCCGAAATAAAGATGAAGCGTTTGAGGCATTTAAGAAGGTCAAAGCTGCAGCCGAAATGGAGAAAAACAGCAAGCTGAAAGCTTTGCGCACGGATCGTGGCGGCGAGTTCACCTCAAACGAGTTCAAGAATTACTGCGAGCTGCTAGGAATTAGGCGTTACCTCACGGCGCCTTATTCTCCTCAGCAGAACGGAGTAGTCGAACGAAGAAATCAGACGGTGGTCGGCATGGCAAGGAGCTTGTTGAAAAGCAAGGGAGTCCCAGGCGAATTTTGGGGAGAAGCGGTATCAACTGCCGTGTATCTCCTAAATAGAGCACCAACAAAGAGCGTTGTCGGCAAAACTCCCTATGAAGCATACTATGACCGCAAGCCAAGTGTTGATCATTTTCGTATTTTCGGATGCCTTGCACACGTAAAAGTAGTTACACCGCACCTTTCAAAGTTGGCAGATCGTAGCAAGCAAATGGTGTTCATTGGTTATGATATGAATACAAAAGGCTATCGAATGTTCGATCCAGCGACAAGACGAGTTGTGGTGACACGAGATGCAGTGTTCGAGGAGGAGAAGAAGTGGGAATGGAGCAGAAATCCAGCGGCAGAGACACAACCGGTTGGAGACTCATTTACAGTTCATTACCTTCCTATTCCGAGTTCATCCGACACGACAAGACAAGGAGACGAGTTCGGGGAACGCGACTCTGATGCAGATTTCTCACATCCGGTTCATTCCCTACCTAATGAGCAAGACCAGCAACTAACACCAATGACAAGCACGAGATCCAGAGCCCCCGATTCAAGTACACCACACACTCCAGATGCAACTTTTGATGGTTCGGCCTCAACCGAAGTACTGCAGCCTACAACATCCGAAGGGAGTTTATTACAAGGACCACGAGGTGAGCGTGATATCAAAAGCTTGTACGATGCAACATTCCCAATAGAGTTGCAGTATTCGGGTCTGTGCTTACTAGGAGAAGAGGAGCCGTCAAATTTCGAAGAAGCCAAGGCAGATCCGATGTGGAGAAGAGCAATGGAGGAGGAAATTTCCTCTATTCGAAAAAATGAAACTTGGAAGCTCGTTCCATTACCCGACAGCCACAACCTATAGGTCTAAAGTGGGTTTACAAGCTAAAGAAGGACACTCAAGGCAGAATCGTGAAGCACAAGGCGAGATTAGTGGCAAAGGGGTACGTTCAACGACAAGGCATAGACTTTGATGAAGTTTTCGCCCCTGTTGCTCGGCTAGAGACAGTACGTTTGCTGATCTCTATTGCGGCACATGAAGGATGGGAGGTGCATCATATGGATGTGAAGTCAGCCTTCCTCAACGGTGATTTGGAAGAAGAAGTGTATGTCATTCAACCGCCGGGATTTGAAATAAAAGGACAAGAGCACAAGGTATTAAAACTGCACAAGGCATTGTACGGCTTGCGTCAAGCACCTAGAGCTTGGAATTCAAAACTAGACAAGTCATTGAGGACACTCGGTTTTGAGAGGTGTTCATTAGAGCATGCCGTGTACAAGAGAAACCAAAGGGAATTTGATAGTTGGAGTTTACGTGGATGATCTAATCATCACTGGAGAGTGTATCCAAGACATAAACAAGTTCAAATCTCAGATGAAGAAGTTGTTTAGTATGAGCGACCTTGGGTTACTCAGCTATTACTTGGGAATTGAAGTTTGTCAGAGTTCTAAGAAGATCACACTCAACCAGTCCGCATATGCAACAAAGGTGTTAGACAAATGCGGCATGAAGGATTGCAACCCAACGCAGATTCCGATGGAACCACGTCTTAAATTGAGCAAAGAAAGCACAAATCCTCCTGTAGATAAAACATTGTACCGAAGCTTAGTCGGCCGCTTGAGATACCTACTACACACGCGTCCGGATTTGGCATTTTCCGTTGGCATGGTGAGTAGATACATGGAAAAGCCCACGACAGAGCACATGGCCGCAGTAAAGCACATATTGCGGTACGTGAAAGGTACTTTGAACCTCGGGTGCGTCTACGAGAAGAAGGAAGGAGGCTTGGTGTTGACCGGTTACTCTGATAGTGATATGGCCGGTGATACTGATGACCGGAAGAGCACTACAGGTGTAATATTCTTCCTTGGGTCAAACCCGGTTAGTTGGAGCTCGCAAAAACAGAAGGTGGTTGCGCTATCTTCCTGTGAAGCAGAGTACATCGCTGCCTGCGCAGCAGCGTGTCAAGGAGTGTGGCTGGGACGATTGTTGGCTGATGTATTGAAGACAGAAGTTAAGAAAGTAGTCTTGAAGATTGATAATCAGTCCGCAATTTCGTTAAGTAAAAATCCAGTCCACCATGAGAGGAGCAAACACATCGACACCCAATTCCATTACATAAGAGATTGTATTGAATCAGGGATGATAGAGGTACAACATGTCTGTACAGAAGAACAGCCGGCTGACATTCTAACTAAGTCACTTGCAAAACCGAAATTCTTGGAAATTAGAGAAAGTTGTCCAAGTTCTCTTATGTAAGTGGAGGACAGAAGTACAGAAGAACAGCCGGCTGACATTCTAACTAAGTCCAACTAGATTAACTCAAAAATGTCAACAACAAAAGCTCTTCCAGTTCTCTGCATTCTCTTCCTATTTTTCACAAGTTCTCTTGTATTGCATTGTACCGAGGCTGCTCGAACCCTGGAAGAGAGCAACGCTGATGGTAAGTAATCTCTTTCTTTCTTATTTAATAGCTGGTGTATATATACTTCTTTTTTTAAAAGTATTCAAACTTTAATTGACATGATAATTCAAAGAAACTCGAACCAGTATCTTTTAAATAAGTGGTAAGTTGAAATTTTTAGTAATAGATAAAGTGAGCGAGATATATTTTATATTTATTTCAAAAGTAAATTAAAAGATGCAAATCTACTTTGTCATCTCCTATATATTTTTCAGCAATCACCGGGAGAACATTAGGAGAACTGACACCAACTCGACCCTGCATTAAAAAATTTATGTGTGCGCCTCAACATCCACACATCCATACACCGACTCCTGCCGTGCCGTAGAAGAATGATGCCTGGTTACATGAAAGAGTCAGAGCAAGAACAATGCAACACAGTATTTATGTATGTGTAAAAATTATAAGTGACATTTATATATATGTGCTCGGTGAATCCGAATGTCATATATTTATATTGTAAAGTGTGTAATTAATTAATAGAGTTATATAGATTTGTGCCAAAAGCTAGTATTCATGTAATTAATTAATAGAATTATATAGGCTTGCATGTTGCATGCAGTAACAAGGAGAGTGGTCAACCTTACTTTACTCTAATTTTTTATCACTTAATTTATATTCATTTTTTTTCCCACGAAGACAAATATACTATATTCAATAGTTTATATAAAATATTGTAAGCATAAATAATAATGACTTAATTTTCGGAGATGTTACAAAAAACTTGCTAGGTACAAGTGAAGTGTGAAATTTTAGGAACTATAGGGCACATATATAAACTCGACATATCCAGTTACAGGGAGTCAGATTCAAAAGTTGTAGAATCGTACGTATTCTTACAATAACAGTAGGCCTCATCTTTTGGGCCCTTGGATTAAATAATTATATTAAGTTTACATGCATGTGTTTTGCTAGTTTTACTTAAAAAAATAGAATTAAAGTTTAAATACTAGCTTACTTAAAAAAATAGAATGAAAGTTTGAATGCACCAGTTCTATATTAACTATGACAGAGAGAAATTACATACCATCAGCCTTGCTCTGTTCCAGGATTCGAGCAGCCTTGCTACAAGGCAATATGAGACAGCTACTGACAAATAGGAAAAGAATGCAGAGAACTGGAAGAGCTCTTGTTGTTGGCATATTTGGAATTAGTTTTATCCTGCTTTCTATTGTCATACAGCTGGTACCCTCGAAGGATTCATTCCTATATATAGACAGTTGAAGGCAAGAAATTAATTGAAAATTTATGTGGATGGGATTTAACTATTATGTGTCCATATGCAATCTATTAAAACCTGTAGACGTTTCTACTATGGTATCTCTTCCGTTTATTAATTCATTTTCCAAGAGCGTAGCGTTCTTGGAACCCAAATCGGTCCGATAACCGTCTGGAACCATCCGATTCGCTTCATTATTTATGCGTGCTTCATATGCATGAATATTGAAGCAGTAAGCACGGACATTGAAGAGCAACGCACGGATCATGAAACGAATTGTCGTGTCCTTATCTTTGTTTTGTCATAATTTTTCTAAAATTGATACGTTTCACGACATGTTTAAACATGGGTACGGCATGGCACATCTAAGTACTAGCATGGCATGTCGAGACACGGATACGACACGACACGTTTCAAAATAAAATTTCAATTTTTTTTTACCCCTTAGTAATATTTTCTCAAATTATACCAAAACAAATATACTACAAAATATTTAAATAAAAACTAAAATTCACAAAAAAAAAATTTATTTAATTTATTTCTGATTTTTTGAACATTAACACACATTTTTAAAGTAACAAATTATGAAGATCTAAAAAAAAACTAGCATGGTATGTCTAAGTACCGGCACGACATGTAAAAGCATGTCATACCAAACTGTGTTGTGCCATTAAATGTGTTGTGTTCATCTCCTGTACTGTGCAGCATGGCACGTCTAGAAACTTCAATGTGTTAGCATGGCATGGCCTCGTTTCAGGCACGCCAAAACACGGTACGCCGAAACACAGTTCGGTATGGCCGCAATACCCTACTCTTGGCCTTTCAACTATGATATCTTTTCAGTTTACCTCTAGTCAATGCAACTTTTCAGCATGCTTGTCGTTAGTTATGGTACAATTTTCAATTTTTGGCAATACATAAACAAGTCAGGATCTTTTGTTGTTTGACAACGATTGTGATTTTAATTTGTTGGAATAGTTGCCTGAAGACATTTCTTTCCTTCAGATTGGGTGGCAAGGGATTGGCCTGTAATTTTTTTCTACAAGTAAAGTGGTTGGACTATCTTCTAGTGTTTATCTCCAAGTTTGACGTCTGATTTTAAAACAAATGATATCAAGAAGATGCAAATCAGCTGGGCCGACCAATTGGTGTGATACTGTGGGATCTATGTCATGCTGTGGCACTTTCTGTCCAAATGAAATTATGAAGGTGGATTATGAAGGCTCAGAAGCAATGCACCACGTCACTCAACTATTTATCTTTTCTTTTAATCTGTTCAGATGGATTATGAAGGTGTTCTATTGATGCAATCATGCCACTGGGCTAATTAAAGGAAATGGGCACCTAATGTCCGATCAATAAAATATAAAGGTTACCTTTTCTTTACTGTCTTTATAAAAAATATAAATAAAGTATAAAATTGATATTTTCTACTTAAATAGTCCCTTGATATTTATTATGATATGGTGCTTCTTTTAAATAAAGTAGATTATTTTTTAATGATATTTTATGGCTCCGGTAAGTAGAATTATAATACATATAATATAACTAAAATTCAGTTATATATTAATAATTTACTTAAGAGACCAAGAAACAAATATAATAAAAGATAACACATATCTACTTTGTATATTATTAATAATATCATGAGGTAAGGAATAGATACAAATAATATTATTTATAGCATTACTTTAAGGGATCGTGTATTGTAAAATGATACCTTACATCTGTGTTATTTGGATAATTATAATGTATAGCTAGTACCGTTAGCTTAGAGTATAGTAAAATGTTATTCTGCTATTGTTAACATGACATATATCCCACAGTATCACACCAATTGGTCCAGCCCAGCTGATTTGCATATGCTTGCTATCAGTGTTTTACAATCAGACGCCAAACTTTGAGATGAACACTAAAAGATAGTCCAACCATTTTTACTTGTAGAGAAAAATTACAGGCCAATCCCTTGCCACCCTATCTGAAGGAGAGAAATTTCTTCAGTCAACTATTCCAACAAATTAAAATCACAATCGTTGTCAAACAACAAAAGATCCTGACTTGTTTATGTATTGCCAAAAATTGAAAAATGCACCATAACTAACGACAAGCATGCTGAAAAGTTGCATTGACTAGAGGTAAACTGAAAAAATATCATAGTTGAAAGGCCAAGAGTAGGGTATTGCGGCCACACCGAACTATGTTCCGGCGTACCATGTTTTGGCATGCCTAAAACGAGGCCATGCCGTGCTAACACATTGAAGTTTCTAGACGTGCCATGCTGCACAGTGCCAGAGATGAACACAACACATTTAACGGAACAACACAGTTTGGTATGACATGCTTTTACATGCCGTGCCGGTACTTGGACGTACCGTGCTAGTTTTTTTTTTAGATTTGATAATTTGTTACTTTAAAAATGTGTGTTAATGTTAAAAAAATCAGAAATAAATTAAATTACATTTTTTTTGTAAATTTTAGTTTTTATTTAAATATTTTGTAGTATTTTTGTTTTGGTATACTTTGAGAAAATATTACGAAGGAGTTAAAAAAAATTGAAATTTTCTTTTGAGACGGGTCATGTCATATCCATGTCTCGACATGCCATGCCTGTACTTAGACGTGAAATGCCGTGTTTAAATGTATCGATTTTAGAAATTTTTTGACAAAACAAAGATAAGGACACGGCACGTCTAACAAGACGTCCCGTGTTGTGCTGTGTCCTTAGTCGTGCATGCCGGCATGCAGTGTTTTTGCAAACTAGAGGTGTAAACAGATTGGATATGGACAGAGACAATAGCTAAATCGTATCCATATCTATTTGAGAAATGTTATGGCCCCCAAGTCATCATCCCCGAATCAGTCCTCCAACTAGTTCAACTGAATTTTTTTTCCATTTTTGTCGTGCCGTGCCATTGTTCAGCTTTACATTTCTGTCGTCAACTACTTCACTGATATCTCTCCAATTTAGATTGCTAATAACTGCCAATACTTTTCTAATTTTGGATATTGTTATTATTTTCTACTTTCCTTTCCGATGGATTCTTTTCTTCTCTCCCACTGGATCATCTCCACCTCGGCAAAAACACATCGATCCTTTCTCTTTTCTTCTCTCCCACTCGATCCTCTCCACCAGAAACCTAGATCTGGAAATGAAAAACTATATTATGATTGGATACGAACGAGCATCATCGTGAAGCTTCGAGGAGAAGCAGTAGAGGTGACGCTCTTCGTCTTCATCATCGCCGATCGCAGCGCAGATCGTCGTGAAGCTTTGAGAAGAAGCTCCTCTTGAGAGTAGAGGCGATGAAGGGATAACGACCGCGCGGCTCGTGAAGGGATAACGATCGATGAATCCCAGTTCAAAATCAAGTCTGATGACTAAGATTAGATATTGACACCTAATGCAAATGCTACTATATCCATAATGAACAAATCAAATGGCTCTGTTCTACTTAATCGGTACAGTAGAAATGCTACTATTCAGATTTCTATGATCTTCGTAGAAACAAAGTTCATTTTTTGTATATTTGTTATATGTAATAGTATCTTTATACGAAACAAAATTCTGTAAAAGAAAATGTTGTTCGCAATTCCTGTTGTATTTCTTAATTGTCTGATTATTACCCAGTTTTCAGATGTCTACTCAAATTTGTGAACCACAAGTAATAGTATTGTCTGATTATTGCCCACTCTTCTATACCATTGATTGGTTGTTGACAGATGTTTAAATATTTGATACGTGAGGTTTAAATGTTTTATATGTAAAGTTGATATGCTTTACTTAATAGGTTCAAATGGTTTCCCATTAATATTTTAAATGTTTTTTAAAAAAGCTTTAAATGCTTGAGAACAATCGTCAAAACTGCATTTTTTTCAAAAGTACAACATTTAACATGCTTGAATGTAGTATTTTAAATACTTGAATGTAGTATGTTAAATAATAAGTATGTCTGGTTTAAATGGTTAAAAATATACTATCGGAAAGACGCTACAGACCTTCTATAATGTTGTCACATGGTCAAAAGTGTAAAAAATAGTTTTTTTAACTTAAATTTGATGTTTAAACGCTTGAACATAGTATTTTAAATGGTAGACATCAGATATTTAAATGGTTGAAAATCTGTATTTCAAGAGGTGTACCAACCTTCTAGAAGGTCAACGTGATCAAAAGTGGCAGATATAAAAAAAAAAATAACTTAGATTTGAGATTTATTACTTATACATAGTAGTTTAAATGTTAGTCATCAGAGGTTTAAATGGTTGATAATTTAAATTGCTCATTGGCTTTACTTTAAAAAAAAAACAACGTTTTGAAAATAACTCAAAAGTATTTCTTCATGGATCTCATTTGAAAGAGAAAATCTAGTAGAAAATATTCGTATTTTTAGATTCGCAAAATTTCATCATAGATCGTCGGAAAAATGATCGAGAATAATCAGAGGGAAAAAAAAGTTGGTGAAATGAATCTTTCCTTTTATGGCTTGAAGACAAAAGTAGTTGGAAGTTAAAACTATCCAGATTTAGAATTAAAATGTTTCTAGATAGAGGTTTAAATTCTTGCAAGTAGCATTGTAAAAAGTTATAAATACTTGGATATGAGCGCTGAAAATGAAAGTTAGACATAAAATACTTGGGGGGCTCGCTTGGAGATTTGTTTGGGGGGCAATTATCAGGCTCCTATCTATTTTTAATTGATTGCAATTGCCTTGAAAAAGTCTATATATAGGAATAAATCCTTAGGGTACCAACTGCATCATAATAGAAACCACAGTTTCAAAAATGTCAACAACAAGAGCTCTTTCCGTTCTCTGCATTCTCTTCCTATTTTTCACTAGCTCTCTCGTATTGCCTTGTACTGAGGCTGCTCGAACCCTGGAAGAGATCAAGGATGCTTGTAAGTAATCTCTCTCTTTCTTAATTAAGGAAATATTCAGACTTTAATTGACTGATAATTCAATGAAACTCTTGAACCAGTATCTTTTAATTTGCTCCTAATAACTAATTAAGTGGCAAGTAGAAATTTTTAGTAATAGATAAAGTGAGAGAGATATCTTCCGTAATTCTTTCATTATTAGTAAATTATTAATTGCAAATCTACTTTGTCATCTCCTCATTTTCAGCAATAACCTATCCATTGCTCCCAAGGCCAGCCCGGGGATACACTCCACGACGTCCCTGCAGTAAGTATTATCAAAATTGTCGTAGTTATCCTCCTCCTCAAGCAAAGCCTTAGAAGATTGAGGCCTGGTTACATGAAAGAGTCAGAGCAAGAGAATGCGACAACCTATTTAATTATGTACGTTTATAAATAAAATGTGAGATTTATGTATGTGCTTGGTCGAAATCCCCAATAAGGAGGGGAGTTTAATATATTATTATTGTAAAGTGTGCAATTAATTAATAGAGTCATATAGATTTGTGCCAAAAACTAGTGTTCATCCATTGCATGCAGTAACAAGGTGAGAGGTCAAGCAAGCTCCACTTGACACTAATTTTGCTATCCTGAAGTAATTATGTTGGTTGAAATAAATAGTTGTCATGATTCTATGTGAATGATTCTCTATAACACAGAATTTTGAAATAATAAAATTACTTAAAACTAATTCTCTATAATGGTCTATTCCCCTGTTTCTCAATTTATGATGTAAAAACAAATTTAAGTAAACTACAATTCATTAAATTATTAAATCTTAACTTCTGGCTAGATCCAAATTTATTTTAAAGTTGATCCACTGTCTGCTAATTTATTAATTATACTGAAACATGAAATATAATTGAGGAAAAAAAAAATGCTCATGCTCAGAGGCTCAGATTCTCAGATTCTCAGAATAATTTTTGAGAAAAAACGCAGACCAATATCTCTTGCCACCCTATCCCTATCCCTATCCTAAAGAGAGAGACCAACGACTTGAGTCAACTAATCCAACAATCTGCAATCTCGCTGTTAAGCTACAAAACAACCAAATAAACTTGTTGATATATTGACAAAAGGACAATTTTACTGAAACTTCACTATGACCAGAGGACAACAGTGAAAATGAAATCATTGAAGAAAATAACAACAGGACTAGACAATGCGTAGAAATTTGATGCAAACCTTATTGTTGGACTACAGATATATAACAGATGTGCAACTACAACAAAAATAAGCATTTCACAATAATAGCGTAAAAATAAAAAATATAAATTACAAAAATTAATAAATCTGTATATTCTGTTTGATATTTGTAATCCTTAATTATAAAAAAGCTTTTGGACTTATTTATAAATTTTGAAAACTTAGGGGTTACTTTTATATTGCTTATGAAATTTGTACTTACCTATATTACTGAATTTTTTTAAGGTTTAAAATGTAAAGATGCAAAAATTAATTAAAAAAGAAGAGTGAGCCTATGGTGCTATGCATAGCACGGATGGAGTCCGTGCTACGGCCAAAAATTTGACTTTTTAAAATTCTAATGGTCGATCCAACCGTTCAATGTGATAATCATATGAATATGTACTTGCAAACTAAATTTTATATTTTTCTGAATTTTTTTACTATTTTTTTAGATAGGTAGAAAAATCAGTGTTTTCTGAAAATTCTGGACCATCAAAATTCTACCTATCTAAAAAATAGTAAAAAAATTCGAAAAAATATAAAATTTAGTTTGCAAGTACATATTCATATGGTTATTACATTGAACGGTTGGATCGACCACTAGAATTTTAAAAAGTCAAATTTTTGGCCGTAGCACGGACCCCATCCGTGCTATGCATAGCACCATAGCCTCACTCAAAAAAGAAACTAACGTGGCATTGTAGCCACGTGGTTCCATGCATGTAAAAAAATTTGACCGCCGTAAATCCCCTTAAAAACTTTCCCCTCTCATTTAATTGATTAAAAAAACGAAAATGAAAGAGAAAAAATTGGAGAAAATGAGAAGAAAATGTTTTGATCGTTATCAGGTAACTAGATTTCTCTTTAAAAGGTGTTTTCAATTTGTACGGTTGAATTGGATGTTTGTATTGGGTATCAAATTATGAGGCATATTTAATGGGATAGTGGGTCTGAGGTTCGAATTTGATTTATAAGTGAACTAATGAGATTGTGTGTTCTGAGAATGTGAAAATTGTCTGTGACAGATATTCCAAATGTGTGTGTGATTTATTTTACTGATAACCCAGACTCAGGTGCTATCACCTGTTAAATATGTCGGCATTATTTGATGTGAATTTGTGAGGATTAGTCTAGCCTGTTTGAATGGTTGTTTAATTAAGCAAATTCTGGATAAGCGCGTCGTTAAATAACCGGTTACTGAGCTTTGTAACTGACTTCCATTTTGTTTTCTATTTATTATGTTTCCGGCATAGGTTGCTGGGACGAAAGATTGATGCGAGGGTGCTACTCTTGCCGCGATGCCCGGCCCAGCAGCGGGGGTGTGACAATTTTGGTATCAGAGCATTCGTTCCTCATACTGTATTTGGGTCATTGTTTCGTTTGTTTTCTATATTCCGTCTAAATTTTGATCCGTATGATTTATGAGATAAATCTGAAAATTTGAGTAATCCTATTTGATTATCAATTTTTGAAGTTCAAGTAATCTTGTTTCTATATTCCGAATCGAAATTCAGACCGAAAAGTTTGAGTAATCCTGTTAGAATAATCCTGACGGAAAAGTTTGATTAATCGAAATTCAGACGGAAAAGTTTGAGTAATCCTCTTAGATTCTATATTCCGTCTGAATTTCGATTCGGAAGCTGTATCTCACAAAAAAGAACGAACTTCGGCTGCTGTATGATAAATCTAAAAACTCACAGAATCATGTCCGTTCATCTAAATTTATACATTACAATCCATTTGGGCTAATGAAAGCAGTGATTCCAAAAAAGTGATTATAGAGCCGATTACAAACTGATGTTAGTAGTACAATTTTTCTTTTCTCCAAATAAACTGACGGTGAATTGAACTGGTTGCACTTGCTCTTTGGCCCTCTGTGGAAAAGAGAACTGTCACAGAGGAAATTGGTTTGCTTTCCTTTTTCTTTATTGTAATTCAAAGAAAATATTGTATGTCATTTCTTATATCAATTCGAAAAATCTTGAGTTAGGTCAGAAGGCTATCAAACACAAAAAGGAAATTCTACGTATGAAAATAGATTGCTTATTTTATAGTTGGACTATTAACTTAGGTCAGAACGCTGGGCTCTTGGAAAAATAAGATTAGTAAATGCTCTGTGGGCCCTGATGGGCACCTATTCGCACATAGTGGCCCTGATTGGCTATTTGGAAAATTAATTCCTACCAACAAGAAAAGAATCTAATGAAGAGAGAGCTCACAAAGTTTTTTTTTATTGACGTGTGTGTAATTGGAGGCAACAATCATTGTCCCAAACTTGACTGTCTAATGAACCCACCTGAGGTTAAGATTCACTCAGGGATCTCTCTTATTTGTTGTCTCACCTGAGGTTTAGTTTCTTGTCTGCATAAGTTGATGTTACAACGCAAAAATAATTACAAAACCTTCTGCATGGAAATCTACACAAGGGAATGTACAAAAATATTGCCACTTTTTTCCCAAGGGTAGATGTTGGACTCAAAATGTTTTTGTCCCCCATTAAGAAACCAATGCTGTAGCAATCTCGAAAAATAAAAAAGGACTTGTCAGAAAGCCGAAAATCAGAGATACAGAGCAAAAATTAGCAGAGAACAAAAATTGACTGTAAGCTGCCTTACTTTGTTATTCTTAAGAGGACCAGAATTGATGAAAAAAATAAGTACAAATTAAAAATACAAAATCAATGAAAATGAGTTCCAATAAGCAAAGAAAATTCATTTCGTTTATTACAAAACATATAATAAATTGAATCGTACATGCATTGCTATCGAGGAGGATCTATGTGGGGACTCCTAAAGGTTCCTTGTGCGACAAAGGAAGACATCATCTAAAGAGCTGCGAAATAATTGGACAAGAAGTTATTTTTAGCAACAACAAAAAAGTAATATATAAAGAAAATGTTCCTTTATGGAATGATGAGGAGAAGTTTAATCAGTCGATAAATTCTACCAAGACTTATACAATCGCAATAATGTAAATGTTGTGTGATATAAAATCTATATATTAAAATAATAATAATAAACTTACGTTATGTATATTACCAATTTGAAGGTCAAGGCAGCTGCAATGATGAACATAAACACAACAATGTCCAGACGGAATCAACCAATCTGGCAGAACACAGAGAATATCACAATATTCTATGACATGCTCTTCTGAGAATTAACTATGAACATTTTGTTAATTTTGTATTCTTATACTTGATAGTGTATAATTTTTAGTTTTCTTCATTGAAAATTATCGTCTTCATAGGTTTTCTTCCTTGAAAAGACTCATGTTAATATTAATTGACAATTCTTTTCATTCTTGGTAGTCTCTACCAAGCATTTAAAAAAATATATATTAATTGACAATTGTAATGCACAAAACAAAAAAATTGCAACTTTTTTCCCCAAGGGAAGATGTTGGACTCACAATGATTTTGTCACCCAGTAGGAATCCAAGTTGTAGCAAACTCCAATGTAGATTATTGAAATGCTCTTTAAAAGATAATTTTCTTTGAAGATTTGGGGCACAAATTTTAATTTGAAATAATTTCATAATCTTTATTAGAAAGATAGCTAGACAGAGATCTCGTAAATGATGGAAAAAATGTTTTTATGTGGAATCAAATGTAATTTTGTAAAGCACCAGCTAGTTCAATATATAACACTAATATAGGGCACATCTCGTAAAAGATGGAAAAAATAAACCATAAAAAAAAGATGGAAAAAATAAAAGCCAAAGAGAATCTCATTTGATTAGCACTAATTAGAGAATCTCATTTGATTAGCACTGTACGTAGGATAGGCAACCTTGTTCTAAATTGTGTAATATCTATCGTGGCAGGGGTTGTTCTGAAAAAAATGTAGAAATAGTACAGCCAAAACGACAAAGCATAAGATGCTCAAATTTTGGTGTGCGATAACAGAAATGGGACCAAATTAACATTTGTTCTCCATTGAAAAGAATCGTGTTCATAGGTTTTGTTCCTTCAAAAGGTTTGTCTTAATTAATATTGCCAATTAACATACATAGCACAAATATATTGGCTAAAGAAATGAAAAATAGTAGAGATACCAGATAACGACCAAAAATTGGGTAGTAGAAAAATTGACTGTTGGCTTGCTTAATCATTCTTTAAGAGGAGCATATTTGAAGAATAAAATAAGTATAGAAAAAAATACAAAATCAATGAAAATGAATCCTCATGAGCAAAGGAAATTCATTACATATATTACAAAACATATAATAAAATCGAATAGTAAATTTATTTCTATCCTTGTGAGCGACAGGAAGACATCGTCAAAAACCCTGCAAAAGAATTGGACAAGAGCTTATGTAGCAGCAACAAACAAGTAATATAAAAATGAAATGTTTATTTGTCGAAACAGGAGCAGCTTGATGGATTAGTCAACAAATCCTACCAAGGCTTAAGATTACATAAAAGCAAAAAAGTTCAGTGGTCTAAATCCTACCAGGCTTAATAATTATAAAAATAATAAAATTTTGAACCTGATTAATTTGATTTGTTTTAGATCTCAGTGTCAATGTCAGGGCAGCCACAATCACTAACATGCACATAACAAGGTCCAGACGGAATCAATCCATCTGGTAGAACACGAAGCAATCCACAGTAAAGGACTTGCAACCTTGTAAGTGATGAAATGCTCTGTCTGTCGATATGCAGTCCATCCATCATTATTGAATCCAGGACTTTACAAAAGGAAATTTCCAGTGTAGCCAACTTATCCAGATTCCCTAGTCCGGTAATCAACTGCAGGTTTTTACACCATCCAATCTGCAATTCTTCAAGCTGGGAAGGCAGCTGCTCCAGCTGCAGAACTCGGATACTATCACATTGAACAATGGTGAGGTACTTGAGAGTGTGAAGGTTGCGGAATGGAAGAGATTCAATATTGATACAAGAAAGTAACCAGATTTTCTGTATTGACTGCAAGGAAGATGACTCATCCATCTCGGAACTGTGCCAAAAGAATAATTTCTTAGTAGAAGTTTTTTGAGGTTAGGATGTGGCTGTAGGGATTCTAACCAAGAAAAAGCTGCATCATGGACACCGACCCACTTGTCATTACAAGCTTCTGGTTTGAGGCTTAATATCACATCCGATTCCTCAGGGTATTTTGATAAACAGTAATCAGTTTCGCAGCTTAAGTTCAAAGTTTCAAGTTTGCATTTATTTCTCATGTTAGCACGCTGGGCATCTTTTAAATTACTCATTCCATAAATAGAGAGAATTCCTTCAAGGTCCGTTATATCCTTTAACCAAGCTATAGTTTTAACTCTCAATCTTGCTCTCATTGTCTTTATTGCCGGAAAATTAACAAGCCCATGCGGGACATAATCTGCGAAATCATAACATCCAATAAATTTTAATCTCAGTAAGTTACTAAGTTCACCGAGTGATTTAGGTAGATTCCTAATAGTGTCAGAGTTAATACTTAAAAACTGTAAGTTAAGAAGATCACTGATACTTTCTGGTAGATATTTAAGGTCATAACAATAAAGAATTAAAGTCTGCAGGTTGTAAAGGAGGCCAATGGATAGTGGCAACATTTGAAGACGTGGAGATGTAATTCTAAGATGGGTTAGATGTTTCAACTCCGAAATGGAATCAGGAATCCCTATCAACTCATCCCCTTTCAATTCCAACACTCTGAGTAATTCAAATTTAGTGAGGCTACATATGTGCACTTCTCTCGAACATTCTTTATAATATTTCGGCAACTCATGATACAAATCTCCACTGCATGCTCTCAGATCCGTAGAAATAGTTCTTAAACCCTTCATATTTTTTTGGAGAGTTTGATTTACATATCCAACGAAACCACCTACAAACAAATGGCATGCTTCTTGCGGAACATTTTCCTTTTGAATATCAAGTGGCTGGTTGATCACCACCGAATAATGTTCATTCTCAGAGTTAAGTCGAGCAAGGTCATGGATTATATCGTGCAACTTAGAGCATTCTGCAGGTTCATCTAAAGGAGGTTCATCTACAGAAAAATCAAAAAATTCATCAAGAAAGGACCTCTCTTGTAACTCCTCATAATATTCACCAGCAATTTCTTCGATCCTTCTTTTGCTACTGGATTCGATGTAGCCATGAGAGATCCATAACTCTATCGAATTCATCTTACGTAACACGTAATCTTTTGGGTACATGGAGCAAAACAAAAAACACGGCTTAAGGTGGGGAGGTAGAAGAGCATAACTGATCTGAAGTGCTGGGAATATATCATTCGATGAATTTGATTCCCAAAGGTCACTTTCTAGAATCTCTGTCCAATGCTCTTCATCAGTTTTATACCTAAGAAGACTTGCAATCGACTTCACAGCCAATGGCAACCCACCACACTTTTTCATAATCTCCCTTCCCACATCTATCAAGTGTTTCGGCATAGTGTCACTTGTACCACTAAATGCATAATGCTGAAACAACTGCCAGCACAAATCTTCGGGTAAGTTAGTAGGCCTAAAACAGGTCATTGTTTGCATAACTTCTGCAACCTTTTTATTTCTTGTTGTCACGAGAATTCTGACTAGCTTTGCTTCTTTAAAAGGAACCCTTAATAACTCCCAAAGACTTTGATTCTCGTTCCACACATCATCTAAAACAAACAGTATTGTTTTTCCTTTCACAGTTTCTGCAAGCTTCTCTTGTAATGAACTCAACTCACTCAAATTCAATGATTGAATTTTGGAGAGTGATTCAATGATTGATTTAGTGAGTCTCCCAACATCAAATTCTTCAGACACACATACCCACCCAACTAAATCAAAGCACTGGGTTACCCTCTCATCTATGTAGACCAGTTGGGCAATGGTGGTTTTTCCAAGACCACCTTTGCCAATAATTGAAATGACCGAAAAGGGGTTTTCTTTTTTAGATAGTAACAAATTGATGACCTTCTCTATTTCAGCATCTCTCCCAAAAATGCTTGCCTCATCTACCATGTGACCCGTTGGGGGTCGTAAAATTTTATTGTTCGGACGCCTCACCCCGTCACTCTCCCTTAATTGAAGAGCCTCACGATCCTTTGCTATTTCATCAAATCGACTTCTTATTTTGTGAAGCCGATCAACCATGCCATATGGAATTTGAACAATGTACTGTCCAAATTAAAAGAATTGTATTTCATAAGTATGCCAAATTTCATAATTTGTTAACAAAAAATTATAATTAAGGGATCGACCACTCTGATGTTAGATTTGCAAAGCTTGTAAAAAAACAATTAATTGACCAACCCAAAATTTTTATGTATAACATATTAACAAAAAATAAGCCAAAAAACCATGTTTTCTGGTGATTTATAAAAACACCGGGGCCGCCCAATGTCTCTGCGGCCCCAAAGACTGGGGGCCGCCCAATGCTCCTGCGGCCCCATTCTTGGAGCCGCCCAATGCCCTGGCGGCCCTTGTGCTATATATGGGGGCTGTTGGTTCATTTTTTCATTGCCATTTCGCATCACTTTCAATTCCTTCAAGCTCGGATATGTTTTTTCTTCTTTTCTTGTTTCAATTTTTTTATTAAGTTTAGTAATTAGGTTTAGGGTTTAGGATTTAGGTTTAGGGTTTAGGATTAAGGTTTTGATTTTTACGGCTTAGGATTTAGTACCAAAATTTAATTAGACCAATACCAAAATGTAATTAGTTTTATTATACCAAAATTAAATTATCCGTAGTATGTTTAATTTTAAATTTCTAATTAAAAACTTACAATATTTATATTTGTACATCATTTATATAATATTTTTTTGCAGGCCTTATATCTGGTGAAGAGTTGCATCATAGCGGCAACGATGGCCACGATGAGGGGCTAGAAGAGGCTCGGGAAAGCCATCCTCAAGCACAATGTACCCACGGCGCCTATGGGTAGAGGTCGCACCTCAACTCTCTACTCACATGCGCTGGAGTGGGCGGGTGTGATAAGATTGATGACATATCTAACGAGCCATATGATGTCTTTATATTTGATCTATTATTTCGACCTATTTTCAGACCAGACCTTATGTTTTTGACCACTAAATTGCATAGTTTACATTGAAAATCAATTAGAATATGGTACTGCTGCAGTTTGTGGTTGATTTGCAGGAAATAGGCGAAAACAGGCAGAGTTCTGACTTCCCCCACGCGAGTCGCGTCCCACCTGACGCGGGTCGCATCGCAGCCCAGACGCGACCTCGGACGCGACCCTCATTGCGCACAACATTTCCACCTGACGCGGGTCGCGCGCCATCTCATGCGGGTCGCGTCGACTTAACTGCGCCAGGCCCGTTTACAGCCCGTTAAGGAGGTCTATATATACAGAGGGCCTGCGCAGGAAAAGTGGATCCACGATTTTATCCAGAGAATAGATCCGATCCGATTTTGAAGAGAGCTTGGCGCCTGAGAGGCGATCGGGAGAGGAGAGCCGATCTGGAGCTAGGAAGGGGTCGATTTGGAGAAGAAGAATCCTGAAGCTTCGATCCTCTTCAATCTCTCGCCTCTCACCATGATTTGCATCCTTTCTTTCTCTTCTATTTTGATTTTGCTCATGTCTGAGTAGACTTGTAGTTTCGAGGGTTTGGATTTAGTCTGATACTTTGTTTGATTATGCACATGGATTGATTCTGATTGATATTTCGTGTTTCTTTGATTCTTGTATTATTTGTGATTGCTTGATCTGAATTGTTTGATTCTTGATTGTCTACTGTTGAATGCCTTTGGTATTTCTTCTTGTAACAAGGCTTGATGTTTCTTGCAAATTAGGTTAAGTACTTGAGGTAGGTCTGAGAACCGAAAGGTGAGGTCAATAGTAGCCGAGAGGTGAAATTTCCACTTGATCTTGCTTAGCTGGTGGATACCTTTAGTAAACAGAACTGAGAACTTAGATTTAGATCAAACAGCTTGATTAGACCTAGGAAGGTGAAATTGCATTTCCAAACCAGGTCTGCTAAGCCAACACACGAGAGTTGAGGTTTAGTGACACTAGGTACGGTCAATCTAGCCTTACACGACTTAAACAACCAGTTTCTGACATGTGCAGACTCAGCTCAAGGGGCCATGCGGGTCGCGTGCGAGAGCACGCGGGTCGCATCACAAGGGTCGCGTACGAGAGTACGCGAGTCGCGTGAAAGGTCCAGAGTGCTTAGGGCCACGCGGGTCGCATGCGAGAGCATGCGGGTCGCGTCACAAGGGTCGCATACGAGAGTATGCGGGTCGCGTGGCAGGTCCAGAGCAGCAAAGTTGAAGATGAAATCTGAAACCCTTGAAACACCCTTTTACACAATAGTACAAAACACAAACATTTAATTGATTCATTTCTGTTCATACATTGTTAATTGGATTTGTTCATACATTTGTTCGTACATTTGTTCATACATTTTAGGAATAGACAAACACCAAATATTCAAACTTCTAGTACCTAACTAGGTAGAGTAAAAGTTTGGAATCTGAGTCGTCCCTGTGGATCGATACCCGAATAGACTACACGACGGGATTGTGCACTTGCAGTCCTAGTCAAGAGTCGAACAAGGGTTAAACTCTACAGTTTATCTGTAGTGAAACTTTGTTCACCTCATTTGGCACGAACACCATATATCTATATTCTGTACGCTGGTGACGAGGCGTTATTTTCAGGTGTCAAGAACGCTGAGACCGTAGGTCAGGCGTTCGACTGAGGTGGAGAGGCATTGCGCTGAGCCACATACCCGGTCATGCCTACTCAAGATTCCGAGGTATAGTATTATTTAAAATACCTAATTATGTTTTTTTCAAAATTCTTGATTAACTAATTTGTAAGTTACTGCAGGGTGAGGAGGAGGAGCCGCCGTTTTACAACATCTCAATAGATTTTGAAATAGACGGAGATGGACTGTATTATCAGGATTACAGTTTGACTCAGACGTTACCTCTCCTGCCTATCAGCCGGGGTATGTTCAGACAGAGCCCATCATGGAGTTTCCTTGATCCTCGACACCGCAGACATCATATCTTCCCATGCCGTACCCTTCGTTCAATTACCCCATGGCTAGACAAACATTTTTATTCACACAGGGTGAGTCTGGATAGATTATGGTTTTTGGTCTTGGAGTCCAGCAGACATCCAAGATTCAGGAGGTTCATGACGAGGAGGTTCATGAGGACTCGGACGAGCTAGACCACACACCACTCTCCAGGCGGGGTAGGGGGTTTATGATTAAGAAGGCGAAGACAGTATTTTGTCTTGATCTGTAGGTTTGGTTTTGTTAGATACGATGACTTATTTGTTAGATAATGTGACTTATTTATTTTGTTGTTTTGTTATTTATTTTATTTATTTTATTTGTTGCTTTGTTATTTATTTATTTTGTTCATAATATTATTATTTCTTCGTACACAAACGACATTTCAAATGAACGATATTTTCAAAATAAACGACATTTAAAACAAAATAACAATTAAACATAATATATAAAATATTTAAAAAAATAAAAAAACCAAACAAATAAATAAAATTTATGTTAAAAAAATAAAAAATATTGGGTCCGCAAGGCCATTGGGCGGCCCCCAGACTGGGGCCGCAGAGGCATTGGGTGGTCCCCTGTCTTCGGGGCCGTAGAGGCATTGGGCGGCCTTGGTGTATTTGGAATTCTATAGAAAACATGGTTTTCTGGTTTATTTATTTTTGAATATGGTATAAATAAATATTTCGGTTGACCAACCTAGGGCTGTCAAAAAAGCTCGCGGCTCGTGGCTCGCTCGTGACTCGTCTCTAGCTCGCTCGCTAACAGCTTGCTCGGTAGTGGACCGAGCTGTTAACGAGCCAGCTCGGTTCAAGCTCGGGCCAAAATAAACGAGCTGAGCCAGGGGTCAGCTCGGACCGGGCCAGCTCGGCTCGTTAAGCTACAGTGGATTTAGGGTTTAGCCCCGTATAATTTTAAGTCCAGTCTCATTTTCAAAGGCGCAATTATGCAAAATTGATGTATTTTTGGTTTGGGAAGAAATAATATGGGCTTCAGTTGCTTGAAGATGTGCCTGCTGGACGATTTCTTAAATTTTTTGAATGAGCTTTCTTATTTTTTATTTTTGAATTTGTATAATAACAACCCAATAAAGCCCAACGAGCCAGCTCGTCAGCTCGCGAGCTAGCTCAGGCTGGCTTGTCACAAGCTGAGCCAAGACTTATGGCTCGGGACCCCTAGGTCCGGCTCGCTCGGTTCAGGCTCGGGCTAGAATTAACGAGCTGAGCCAAGGCCCAGCTCGGCCCGAGCTAGCTCGTTTACAGCCCTAGACCAACCCAATGGACACTATTCCAGCTAAAGAGAGAAAAAGAAAGAAAACTCAAGCATCCCCTGTTTATATTTAGTACTGCACAACAGCTGATAAAAAAAAAACACTAGCACAAGTAAGATCCTTTTAGTTTCTACATGCGCAAGGTACTAACCTCCATCTGCTTTCTCTTGTGAGAACCGGAAGCCTCAGAAGCCTTTCTTGCCTCTAGTTGGAGACGTGTGACCTCGTACCGGTACTCACTCAGCACATCCTCGGCATCGTAAGCAACCATCCTCAGCTCCTTGAGCCAGAACTTGACGGAGCGGTCTATGATCTCCCTCTCCTCAGCATCGTACAGCGTCGCCTTGATCCACTTCAGAGTTCGTATCAGTCTCTCCAGATCCTCATCAACAGCTTGAGCATGCTCCTTTTGTGAGTTATTAGAATTTGACGAAGAGGAAGAAGGAGCCTGTGCAGAGGCTGTAATTGAAGGGAGCAAATTTGTGGCTAGAGAGAGCAGAGAGGTTATCAAATTCCCTGCCATTTTGCACGGAACAAAAGTGACGATGCGTATGCTCTGTTCCTTAGATCTGAGTTGTAGAAATGAGAAATGAGTAAAGAGAAGTATAGGCAAAAAATTTAAATTCCAAGTGGTTTCTGCTTTCTGAAATATAATTTATTCGACCTTATTATTTGACTAGCTAGTCAATCCACTTAATATAATTTATTGAGGGGGTGGTTGGTTAACTTGACCCGTGACCCCAAAACAATTTATTATTTGATTACTAAAATAATTTATTTTGGTAGGTAAGGAAAATTGAATTGGTAAACAAGCCACTGATTGAATCCACCGTAACAAAGAGATGTTTTTAGTACGAAGCTAAACAATTTTTTTTTTTTTTATCAACCAAAACAATTTTTATAATATCCAAAGTTAATTACAAAATAAATATACCCTCATTAGTTGGGTTTTTTAAAAATATCCAAACCGACTATTTAATGACCGGTTTTATTTTTTTCTGGGCCAGCTATTAAATGACGGGTCCTCAATTGTTTTCTCAACCGGTTATTAAATGGCCAATTTGGACATTTATATATATGTATAGAGGGTGAGCGTTTTTCTCAAAATTCATTCTATCAAATTTCACACTATCTCTCCTCACTCTATCTCTTTCTTCCAAATTTCTCCTTCTCTTTTCAGATTTGCATGTAAGTCCCTCTAATTTTTTTTAAATTTTTTTTTAGTGCAAAATAGTTGTAAAATGTTAGGATTTGTTAGTAATATACCAAAATTAGTATAATTTAGTTGTAATTAGTGTTAATTCCTTTTAGGTGCAAAAATAATTTTATCTCGAACACACATGAGAAATAATGACTAATCATGGACATAATGTGTTCATAATTAATATTCAGTGATTTAAATTTGTCATTCTCATTCGCTATGTATATTTCATGAGTAAATCATATATAACGCAAGCAAAAATTAGAGATATTTAATTTGTTTATTAATTTTTTGTTATTACGTCTAAGATACAATGATTTTAAAGATATATATTTATGGTGTATAACGCAATTAGTAAACATTCAATTCTTTCTTTTTAATAATTTCTCATTTTGTCTAATATAAAAAATTTAAATATATTCGATAAATATTCTACAAAATATGGGTTATGATTTAAGAAAATTTTTTTTTTTCCTATACCACCAAACTAATACAAAAATAAAATTTTATTCATATCTTCAAGGAGTTTTTTTTTCCATTGAAAACCTGTCCTTTGTTCAAATTAAGAGATCTGAGCATGCTTAGCTAATTAGTTTTAATGCAAGTTTGAAGTTATTATTGTTGTACGATTTTTCTAAAAATGCACAACACAATAGATATCTTCTATTTGCACTAAGTTGACGTTATTTCTCATTGGACTTCCTGATACTAATAACTATTTATATATATAATTTGAATTTAGAACCAATCTATTTTTATATTATTCATTGATATTGTTTAAAAATTATTGTTTTCATTGGCCAATTTTTCTTATGAAAATATGTCATTTTGTATTTGATTTTTTATTTTGTTCTCTTATAATATGTACACGTTGCAACGTAATACTTGCATATTTATGGTGTATAACATATGTAAAAAGTGGTGACATTGAATTCTTTCTTTTTTGAAGAAGACATTAATTGAATTATTTCATATTAATAGTTTCTTATTTTTTCTATGATACAGTCAATAAAAATACAAAAACTTTAAATAGATACAATACATCTTCTACTACAGACAATGTATATCAGTTGAATTATTTACTATAACTATCAAAATATGGGTTACGATTTGTAGGAAGCTATGTAACATGATATATAAAGAAAATTTAGGAAAATGAGTTTAAGAATTTTTTTTTTCAATACCACCAAACTAATACGGAAATAACATTTTATCCATATATATCTTCAAAGAGTTTTTTTTTCCATTGAAATCCTGTATTTTGTTCGAATTAAGAGATCTTAGTATGCTCAGCTATGTTTTAAAGCAAGTTTGAAGTTATTTTTGTTGTATAATTTTTCTAAAAGTGCATAACACAATATGATTAATGGACGGGCGTAGAATTACATGACTTGCGTAGAATTTAGTTGGAATATAAATATATAATTAACCTACGGGCATTTTGAAATCCGAAAAAACAAACAAAAAATAATGGATTGAACTATTTTGTTGTTGGACTATTGATTTATTAGTGTGGGCCTCTCTGGGCTGATATGAAAGAAAAGAGAGGTCCAACTGAGTAGACCTAATTAAAGGCACTGGCTGGGCCACTGATAGAGGTCCAATGCACCTCATTATTTTTTTCATGCAAACACCGCAAGTCCATGCAAACAATTAGTGTAAAATGTAAATATACCATGTCTAATTGGAAAGGCAAAAAGAAAAAAAAGATGGTCCCACCAAATTTACATTTTAGAGAAAAAACATAGGCCAATCCCTTGCCACCCTATCTGAAGGAGAGAAATGTCTTCAGTCAACTAATCAACAAATTAAGATCACAATCGATGTCAAACAACAAAAGATCTTGACTTGGTTTAAAAAAAAAATCCTGACTTGTATATGCATTTCCAAAAATTTAAAAATGCACCATAACTAACAACAAGCATGCTCAAAAGTTGCATTGACCAGAGGTAAGCTGAAAAGATATCATAGTTGAAAAGCTAAGAGTAGGGTATTGCGGCCATACCATGCTGTGTTTCGGCTTACCGTGTTTTGGCGTGTCCGGCCGGAATAGAGGGCATAAGCACTTCTTACAGCTAAAGTCACAGCTAGAATAGAGGGCATAAAATATTTACAAACCTCTATTCTTTTCTACTCCATGCTAGAGTAAGTATTTATATTCCTGATCTACATCTATACACAGAATAAAACACCTTAGTAAACTATTCCTACATAACTACTCTTTATTCCCTCTATTCTCCAACTCTCTCCTTAAAAAAGAAAGAAAGAAAAAAGCCTTTACAATGATACATAAAACTTGGGACATCAAACTTATTGTTTTGCAGTCTACATTTACTTTACAATACATCAAATTTGGAGATAAACGCTGGAGGTCCGTACAAATAATTGGTGCAAATCTACCATATATCTAATTGGAATGAAGAAATATAATGGTCCAACCATTTTTACTTGTAGAGAAAAATTAAGCCCTAGAAGAATGCTGCCTGGTTACATGAAAGATTAAGAGCATGCAAGAAGAATGCAACAACGTATACTTGTAGTTGTATAAATATATGTGCTGATGTCACTCTCTATATGAAAATGACAAAATAAAATACAATACAATTTTTCTACAAAGTAATTAAAAATGACAAAATAATTCTAGCTCTCAAGATTATGTCTTTAATCTAGTAACAAATGACACTCTCTATATGAAAAGTTGTGGTTCGAAATCTGAATTGAGAATTTCCTTTTTATTTCTATTTATTTCATAGTGTTATATTTAAATAAGAAGAATACATATTTTTTTTTCAATAATGAATGGTAAAATTTAATAAATATATCAGATCATATAATATATTTAAATTTAAAATTCAGACTGACATGTATCTAAGAACCAGCCTTTGGTCTAGTGGTAAAGAAAATGCTCTCTGTATAGGAGGTTGTAGGTTCAAAACCCAGAAGGAGCAATTATTTATAGATATTTAATAGTTGGATAGCTTGACCTCCAACATTTACCAAAAAAGAAGACTGACATGTATCTAAATAGGAAAGTATTAATGGTTGCACGTTCGATTTGTAATTTAGAAGGAACCGAAGATTATAATTTTCAGTTGAGAATCAAGATTAATTTTATCTTTGTAATTTTTATTTAGACCGAAACTAATTTTTTTAATAAATACAAAAAAGTTTTAAAAGATAAGAGTTGAATAAAATAAATTTAACTCTAGGGGAAAATAAGAAGGAAACGAATCTACTGAAATTCTCGCTGGTGAACAGTGTTCCTGAAATCTCTGTTTTTCTGAATCCAGCCGTCAAGCTGTTTTAGATGCGTGCACAAAAAAATCAACTGTTTCGAGATATGTGCATAGAAAAAGTTGGACGTCTGGATTCAAAATTTTAGAAATTTCAGAAACACTGTTCACGAATGATGGATTTCAACATATTTCAATTCAAATAAGAAATGTGAATAATACATTAAAAAACTATCCAAAATAGAAGACTGACATGTATCTAAATAGGAAACTATTAATGGATGGACATTCGATTTGTAATTTAGAAGGAACCGAAGATTATAATTTTCAGTTGAGAATTAATCAAGATATAATTTTGTCTTTGTAATTTTTATTTAATTAGACCGAAACTATTTTTTTTTAATAAATACAAAAAAGTTTTAAAAGAAAATGTAAATTAATGGACATTATCTGAAATCGTTGCCCATTGATTTGTTCGTTTCTCAGCCTCACATGCATGGACAAATATTTTATTTCGGCGTACAGCGCAGAGAAAAATCGCCAATAGGATATGCTAATGGGCTACTTGTCTTTCAACTGTACTTCTATTATTTTTACAATTATATTAATATGCTACAAAAATTGTAAACTTGTAAATATTTAGTTTATCTTAATATATTTTTTATCTCAATATTTAAACCATCTAACCTTTTAAGAAAAACAAGTTTTGTAAATATTTAGGTTGATACGTATGCTATTAAAAAATTAATGATATGATAGCTGCTTTTTATATGTTTATTAATGATATGTTCTGGCCTACTTTTAATAAAATGATTTTATATAAACACTTAGCTATTTTGATAAATTAAATAATTTTACCAACGTATACGCACGTGCCAATAAAAAAGGCCCTACCAGACAAGCTGTTGACTCAGAAGAAAGAGCAATATAATATAGCTGAAATTTTTATTTTTAACATTTTAAAAAAATAAATTAATAAAATAACCATCGTTTCTGGTCAATTCCATATTTAACACGGCCACAGAACACCGGAGCGGACCCATTTGGGGGAGGCCGCAGAATGCCGGAGCGGACCCGGGTCCGCACTATGCTGTAGCGGACCCTGTTTTTTTTTTTTTCTGATTCTGAATTTGATTATGATTTTGTTTTGGAAATTTTTATCAAAAATGTAAGGTTTGTACTGGAAGTTGTGTGTAATTACTTATATTTGAAATGTCGTTTAATCTGAAATTGTTGTTCGTCGTTTGTTTGATCAAAAGAAACATTACAATAGAACAAGGAGCCATATAAAGAAGCATACAATAGAACATGCGAATGTTATCGGAAATTACAAATACGTCTAATTAACCGAAAATAAACAATATTTTTACAAGTACAATTAGAAAAACAACATTAACTCTCAATCTCGTGCAGCTCGAGCAGCTCTGTTTTGTCTTTCTTGCGTATCTCGGCCGGCTTGGTGTCCTCTTCTCCTATTATGTAGAACATCCATCCACATCGAAATTCTGTCGTGTTGTCTTCTGCCCACAGAAATATTTTTTTTTCTCTGAAACAAGGACCGGGCCATCGTGTGGAGGCCATTCCGACTGATTTCCATAAACATGCCATTGTGCGCTCCATGTGTTGATCAGGGTATGGATGTGATAGTAGTGACTTACATGAGAGCACGATATTCTCCCAATTGAGGCTTCTGGCACGTGCAAGTTACCGTGTAATCATCCCCGATTATCACCGTGTATTTGTAATTGGCCTTGGTAAACCGACCAGAATCGTCAGGTATGAAAGCGTGAACTCTCTCCTGTGTGGCGGTTACCTCGAACTCGTTGTTGTTTCCAAAGCCCCCCAGCGTCTTCATTTTATCGGACCTCTCGAACCGTTTGTTGATCAGCTAGGAAAAATTAAAAAATAATGAAGAAGTCAGATATTTTTTTTAACAAACTTCATTAAAAATTATGAAGAAATAACTACAAATAAAAGTACCTTATGCACACGACACGAGAATTGCTGACCTTGACTGACTTCCCATTCCGCTTTGGCCCTCCTTTGCGCAAACCATGTCATACATTTGTAAAATGTGTCTTCAATTATTGCTGCAACCGGTAGCCTACGAGAGGACTTGAAGACCTTATTAAGCGACTCGGACCCGTTTGTAGTCATGATGCCCTAACGGTTACCACCGTCCAGTGCTTGGAATATCTTCCATGGTTTGGGACACTCGTTCTCATCTTGATCCAAGTATTTACCCACACCGTCCAGCCAATTGAGTGCAATGTCACATGCCTGCCCCATTGCTTGCATTCCTTGCTCGTACCTCCTCATCTTCCTCTTAGCCACACATATTCTAAAAAACGGATTGCCTTATCACTGCAACCGTTCTTCTTCATGTTCTCGGCTATGTGAGTAGCACAAAGACGGTGAACACATTGATCCTCATCCTCCTCGTTCCACCCCATATCATCTTGTCTGAACACCTTCTTGATACCCTTTCCCCTATCAGTGATGACACACATGAATCTGGAGCGGATTACATTAAGGCGCAACCATTTCATGAACCACGCACAATCGTCATAACTCTCTGATTCTACCAGTGAAAAAGCCAACGGGAGGAGCTGATTTTCAGCATCGTACCCGGTTGCAATCAACAGCTTGCCTGTGGTAAAATAAATTTTGTAAGAGCCGAAATCAACTAAAATAAATAAAGTGAAAACAATCAAATTAGTTACCTTTATACCGGCCTGACAAGAAACATGCATCAACTGTGATGACCGGTCTGATATGTTGAAAAGCAGCTATGCACGGTCCAAATGCCCAAGCCGCCCTATGAAAATACCTCCATGGTCCAGGTTCACCAGTGGGATATGAGGTCACCTCAAACAATGTTTCTGTCAATAAATTTAAAAAAATAAGTTCAATTTTTGATTGATAATGAAATGACGTAAAAATTGAAGGAACAATGTAGTACCTGGGTTGCTTCTTTTGATTGCCTCCAATAATGGAACTACAAGAGCGTATGACCCCTCCCAACTGCCAAGTTGACGGGCTATTGCCAACTCACGGCCACGCCATAGTTTGTTGTACGCCGGTATCTGACCGTTGTACCTTTCAGCAACAGCAATTCGGACAGCCTGAATACTCAAGTCGACATCGTTCCTCATGTGAGCGGATATACACTCGGCAACCATAGCAGCTGACAACTGGGCGTGATCTCTTCTTGTCGCATCCGCGTGGCATGAATGTTGTGTTGGGCATTTGGAGACACGCCACTGTGTTCCATAACCGGTGGCCCTTGCGAGTATGTACCACCCACAGTAACTGTCCTTGCACTTGAACCTCATTCTTGTGCGGTCACTGTGCGTAGGTTTTACCTCTTTGTTGCAAAGGATGTGAAACCTGGCGATTGCGCTCTTCATTTCCTCTTTTGAGTCATATGTTTGTCCCTCGGACAATTCATTCTCATAATCTGCCCTACTTCCAAACAAACCCGAATTGGCTTCCATAAACCCTGATGTGTCGTTGAAAGCATGAATCGGGTGCTGAAACCCGCGATCCATTATCTGAAACCCGCAATCCATCTTGAATTTCCTTGATATTCCGAGCACAGGCCCGGTATCTTCCTGGTCAGAATAATCGGTCATACCCTCAGGATCAATATGACCCCAATTTTCCTCTGCCTCTAGTATTTTCGGATCCACTTCTTCATCAGATTCATCCGGATTACAAGTTTGACCCCAATGAGCGGTCCGACTAGATGAAGGCTGGTCAGTCTGGGATGGAGCCCGAAGGGAGGGTCGGTCCCTCTGAACTGGGGCCCGACTACTGGACGGTTGGTCAATTTGGACAGGGGATGGATTAGAGCCGGATGAGTTACCCCGACTACGACCCTGGATTAACCTCTGAACTGGGTTCGAACGCCGGGCTCTGGTAACCTCCACATATAGGTCAATTATCTTGTATGCACCCCCAGAAAAACTCATGGTTTGGTTATACAATACCTGCCAGACTCCCTCATTCTGAATTGGAAATAGTTGGAACCAGGTTTGTGCCGAACTAGTCGGCATGCTAATTTTGGCATCAATTTTAAGGTCATACTGACCCTGATCCAATCCCAAATTCTGACATATACTTGATTTAAGTCCCAAATAATCCGTACCTGGCAATACCGGGATCACAGTAACGGGTCCAATACTGTAGTAAACCCCATTAGGACCTGTTAATACATCCCCACCAGTGTAGATGGATACCATAAGAGCCATTTTTTCAATTCAATACAGAAGAAACCTACAATTAAAAATTAACTAAATTAATTAATTTAAATTAATTATTCTAATTAAATTATTCTAATTTAATTATTGCTAAATTAATTATTCTAATTAAATTATTAATCTATAGAAATAAAAATAAAAAATTTAAAAGAAGAGAAAAAAAACTTACAGATCAGAGAGCTAACTCAGGAGAGAGATGGTGTGAGAGTGTGGAATGAAATTTCGCTGTCATTTTCGGGATATAAAGACCATGGTCCGGTCCGGCATTCTGCGGACCCGGGTCCGCTCCGGCATTCTGCGGCCACCCCCAAATGGGTCCGCTCCGGTGTTCTGCGGCCGTGTTAGATATAGAATTGACCAGAATCGATGGTTATTTTATTAATTTATTTTTTTAAAATGTTAAAAATAAAAATTTCGGATAATGCACTGAATGAGTTCCAAAATTGTCAATGATATAACTTGACAAGTCACAACTAACAACAAACACCAATAAAGAAGGAAATAATCTGCTGTTATTCAGTTGTTTGAATCACACAAATTCCAACCATTGGTTTTTATTGAGATTCATGCATGAACAAGACTTTTCCCTGCAATTGGCGCATGAAAAATTTCAACGGTTCGGATCGGAATAACAAGTTTCTGTTAGATTTATTTCCAATGAAGAATTAGGAGGTGATTCGGTAGGTGGTTTTTGGGTCCCTATCGTTGTAGAAGATACTCATGACCCCGTTTTAAAGATTCCTGCAACTACTTACATAAGGCCATTCGTGTAACAAATTAGGTATTGTGTAGTTTGTCGTTTATATTGAATGATTTATTTTTGTTTGATACATTAACGATACCACCAACATTTTAATAAAACATTGACGCAATTATTTGAGTTCCTTGTTATTGTCATGACTACAATTTTATTTTTGAGAAATACGTAGATTTAATTAAAAAAGAAAAATAATAAAGCAGAAGCAATGATTCATGTTGGTATAAACTGAAAAAAAAAAGTTTATAAAGCAGAAGCAATGATTCATGTTGGTTTTGGGTTCCAAATGTCCGTGCTTACCGCTTCAATATTCATGCATATGAAGCACACACGAATAATGAAGCTAATCGGATGGTTCCAAACGGTTATAGGACTGATTTGGGTTTCAAGAACGCTACGCTCTTGGAAAATGAATTAATATGTTCTTCTCTGGGCGAATATGAAAGAGTAGTAAATGTTATGTGGGCCCGATGAACAATAATTGGGCTGCTCCCAACTGTCAACTTAATTCTTTAGAGCGTACTTTATTTTCCTCCTTTACTTCCAACTGTCAACTTAATTCTTTAGAGCGTCAGCCATGTTTTCATTATACTTTCTGAGTTCGAAACCCATATAGGGGGAACCCCGGATGGGTTGTGGCTTGACCACCAACCTTACTCGAAAAAATACCTAATTGGTGATCTGTGATGATCTGTGGTGCTCAACCTCAAGATGCTTAAGACGAATAATCAAAGAAAAACCTAAATTGCAATACATTACAGTAAATATAATATAAATTACAGTCAATTGAAACTAAGTTACATTATAATCAGAGCCTAAATACACTAAATTAAATTGTACTACTTCAATCTAAATTCAAACTAAATAAACTTAAATTGTTCTAATTAGCATGTAGCATGTAATTAACGTGCGTCAATAAATTATTACTAGAGGCTACAACGGGCCATAAGGCCTAGCCCACCTCTTTCTCTCAGATTATTAATTACTGGGCTCTATGGAGTCCATGTAATGGGCCTTCAATTAATTATCCCAATCCAACGCGAATCTTATTACCTGATCTAAATTCTAATTCCGTTTTGTCCAATCTAGCTATCTTGTTCCAAATCCAATTCCAATTTCAATTCCAATTCCGCTTTCCCCCAAACAGTCCATTTCTTAGTTCTCACATACACTACGTACTCAAATCAAATGTACTCAACTACTCATTACACTACAGTCCATTTTTTTTAGGGTATTAATAAAAATTGCGGGAAGATGTTGGACTCACAATGATTTTGTCATCCAATAGGAACCCAAGGTTGTAGCAAACACGAATGTAGATTATTAAAGTGCTCTTTAAAAAATAATTTTCTTAGAACATTTGGCGCACAAAATTTAATTTGAAATAATTTCATGATCTTTACTTGAAAGAAAGCTAGAAAAACTTAAAAGAGGAACTTTTGATTCGTTAATATTATAGGTTGTACGCACAAGATCAGGAAACAGAGAGAGGCACTTTCTGCTAAAAGATTCTCCCACGATTATAACAAACAAGAAAAGTAAACTAATTAAAGATTCAATGAATATTTTGATATGTTTATTCAGCTATCACATGATCACCTCATCACTCATGAATCTTGTAAAGAGTCTAAACAAGAAGTTTTTCGGAACAAATAATTGTGAAACAATAATTTTAAATTAAATGAAAGCAAATGATGTAAAACTATGATTTTAAGTTAGTATAACACTTTGAATTCCATATACGCTATGCTAAGTGGTACTAGAATCGATTCATGTTATGAAGATAGCTGAACATTAACTGAACTAACATACCTATTTTCTTGTAATGTTACAATGTATTAAAATATTTTTATACTGTACTTAACCATTGGATATAAACCAGTCTAGTATTGATATTCTGTAGCTCATCTATCTAATCAAGGGTATTATGCCTAGAAAAGAAAAGAAAAACAAGGCCTTATAAAAAAGCCGAAAAGCAGAGAAAGAGAAAATAAACAGGGGAGATCCAGACAACCAGCAAAAAGTGGCTAAGGACAAAAATTGACTGTTGGCTTAATCATTCATAAGAGGAGAAGAATTGAAGAAGAAAAAAGTATTGAAATACAAAATCAATGAAAATGAGTTCCCATAAGCAAAGAAAATTCTTACCAATTATCACAAATCATATAATAAATTGAATGGTAATTCATTTCTATCCAGGGTCAAAGTAGGGACTCCTATTAGAAGTCATCTTCCGAAAGATCTTCCGAAAATATCTTCAGAAAGTTCTACAAAATAATTGGACAATAGCTTATTTAGCAGCAACAAATAAATACTAAGAAAAATGAAATATTCATTTGTCAAACTATAGCTATTTAGTCAGTCAGCAAATGCAACCAAGGCATATGACTTCAGAAAGTTAAAAAAGTTCATTTGTGCAAAATCTACAATACTCAAATATTAATTAAATTTCGAACCTGATTCAATTAATCCCCAATTTCAATGTCAGGGCAGCTGCAGTGAAGAACACGCACATAGCAAGACCCAGATGGAATCAACCCATCTGGAAGAACATGAAGCAATTCACAGTATTTGATTTCCAGCCTTGTAAGTGATGAAATGCTCTGTCTGCCGATGTATGACTTTTTATGAGAGGAATCACCAATTGACTCGGTAGATTCCATCAACTGCAGTCCATGCATCGTTATTGATTTCAGGACTCCACAATGGCGAATATGCAGAGTAGCCAACATATCCATATTCCCTAGTCCGGTAATCAACTCCAGGTTTCTACACAAAAAAATCTGCAATTCTTCAAGCTGGGAAGGCAGCTGCTCCAGCTGCAGAACTCGGATACTACCACATCCAACAATGTTGAGGTGCTTGAGAGTGTGAAGATTGCAGAGTGGAAGAGATTCAATATTGATACAAGAAAGTAACTGGATTTTCTGTATTGACTGCAAGGAAGATGAATAACTCATCCATCTTGGTACTGTGGCTGAAGAATAATATCTTAGTTGGAGTTTTTTGAGGTTAGGATGTGGCTGGAGGGATTCTAACCAAGAAAAGCTGCATCATGGACACCGACCCACTTGTCCTCACAAGCTTCTGGTTTGAGGCATAATATCACCCCTGATTCCGGAGGGTCCTCAAAAGTTTTCCAGCTTAAAAGCAAAGTTTCAATCCATAAATAGAGAGTTTTCCTTCAAGGTCCGTTATATCCTTTAACCAAGCTATAGTTTTAACTCTCAATCTTGCTCTTATTGTCTTTATTGCCGGAAAATTAACAAGCTCATGCGGGACATAATCCAAGAAATTATCACATCCAATAAATAATCTCAGTAAGTTACTAAGTTCATTGAGTGATTTAGGTAGATTCCTAAGAGTGTCAGAGTTAATATTTAAAAACTGTAAGTTAAGAAGATTACCGATACTTTCTGGTAGATATTTAAGGCGTTTACAATCAAGAATTAAAGTCTGCAGGTTGTAAAGGAGGTCAATGGATAGTGGCAACATTTCAAGAAATGAAGACGTAATTCCAAGATAGGTTAGATGTTTCAACTCGGAAATGGAATCAAGAATCCCTATCAAATCATCCCCTTTCAATTCCAAAACCCTGAGTAATTCAAATTTAGTGAGGCTACATATGTGCACTTCTCTCGAACATTCTTTATAACATTCTGCCAACTTCAAATTTAGGTCCACTGCCTCTGTATTGTTTATACAATACTCATGATCCAAATCTCCACTGCATGCTCTCAGATCCGTAGAAATAGTTCTTAAACCCTTCAGATTTTTTTGGAGAGTTTGATTTACATATCCAACGAAACCACCTAAATACAAATGACATGCTTCTTGCGGAACATTTTCCTTTTGAATATCAAGTGGCTGGTTGATCACCACCGAATAATGTTCATTCTCAGAATTAAGTCGAGCAAGGTCATGGATTATATCGAGCAACTTACAGCATTTTGAAGGTTCATCTAAAGATAAATCAGGAAATTCATCAAGAAAGGACCTCTCTTGTAACTCCACATAATATTCACCAGCAATTTCTTCGATCCTTCTTTTGCCCCTGGATTCGATGTAGCCATGAGAGATCCATAACTCTATCAAATTTAACTTTTCTAATATGTAATCTTTTGGGTACATGGAGCAAAACAAAAAACAAGGCTTAAGGTGGGGAGGTAGAAGAGCATAACTGATTTGAAGTGCTGGGAATATATCCTTCGATGAATTTGATTCCCAAAGGTCACTTTCTAGAATCTCTGTCCAATGCTCTTCATCAGTTTTATACCTAAGAAGACTTGCAATCGACTTCACAGCCAATGGCAACCCACCACACTTTTTCATAATCTCCCTTCCCACATCTATCAAGTGTTTCGGCATAGTGTCACTTGTACCACTAAATGCATAATGCTGAAACAACTGCCAGCACAAATCTTCGGGTAAGTTAGTTGGCCTAAAACAGGTTGTTGTTTGCATGACTTCTGCAACCTTTTTATTTCTTGTTGTCACGAGAATTCTGACTAGCTTTGCTTCTTTGAAAGGAACCCTTAATAACTCCCAAAGACTTTGATTCTCATTCCACACGTCATCTAAAACAAGCAGTATTGTTTTTCCCTTCACAGTTTCTGCAAGCTTCTCTTGTAATGAGCTCAACTCATCACTCCCATCATATTTGATTTTGGAGAGTAATTCAATGATTGATTTAGTGAGTCTCCCAACATCAAATTCTTCAGACACACATACCCACCCAAATAAATCAAAGCACCGGGTTACCCTCTCATCTTTGTAGACCAGTTGGGCAATGGTGGTTTTTCCAAGACCACCTTTGCCAATAATTGAAATGACCGAAAAGGGCTTTTCTTTTTCAGTTAGTAACAAATTGATGACATTTGAAACGTCAGCATCTCTGCCAAAAATACTCGCCTCATCCACCTTGTGACCCGTTGGGGGTCGTAAAATTTTGTTGTTTGGACGCCTCTCTCCATCACTCTCTCTTAATTGGAGAGCCTCACGGTGCTTCGCTATTTCATCAAATCGACCTCTTATTTTTTTAAGCTGATTAACCATGTCGTCAGGAATTGAAACAATGTACTGTAAAAAATAAATGTATTACATATGTCAAATTTCATAATTTGTTAACTAAAACTGATAATTAATGGATCAAGTGACGACTCTAATGTTTGATTTGGAAATCTAGTAATAAAGCAAGTCACCTCTTCAGTGAATGTCAATCCATCTAAAAAAAAAGAGAAAATTCAAGCATACACAATTTACTTTTAGTACCACACAATGACAAAAAAAAAAAAAAAAAAATACACTAGCACAATAAGAATCCATTTAATTTGTATATGCACAAGACACTAACCTCCATCTGCTTTCTCTTATGAGAACTGGAAGCCTGAGAAGCCTTTCTTGCCTCTACTTGGACACGTGTAACCTCGTACCGGTACTCGCTGAGCACATCCTCGGCATCATAAGCGACCTTCTTGAGCTCCTTGAGCCATAACTTGACAGAGAGGTCTCTGATCTCCCTCTCTTCAGCATCGTACAACGTGGCCTTGATCCGCTCCAGAGTTCGCATTAGCCTCTCAAGATCCTCCTCAACAGCACAAGCAAGCTCCTTTTCTGAGTTATTAGCATTTGACGAAGAGGAAGAAGGAGCCTGTGCAGAGGCTGTAAATGAGGGCAGCAAATTGGTGGTTAGAGAGAGCAGAGAGTTTATCAAATTCCCTGCCAGTTTGCACTGAAACAATTGTGACTCTGCCTATTCTCTGTTTCTTAGATCTCAGTTCTGAAAATGAGAAATGATGGGGAGGAAAGAGCAACAGAGAGTCTTCAGATAAGAGGGCTAAGCTATAGTCAACGTTTATTGCTCCGCAATATTATGTCTCCTAACCAATTTGAAACATGCACGCCTCCTATGTTTTTCCCCTTGCAAATTAAGCAACATTTCTAGTTCCAAGTGGATTCCGACTTCTCAATTGATGCATATTCGCGTAGTACTTAACATAGTACTTGAAATATGAGTATATAATATTTGAATAGTAAAAGAAAAAAATTAATATTTTCAGATAGTGCTTAAAATAGTGTAAACTTTATTATTTAGAAGAATGAATTTTTTTTTGTAAACAGTTTGTTGGAATAATACAACACTGTAATGTATAACAAGAATAATAATAATTATAATAATATATTGTTAATTTACTATTATTATTATTAAATATAGAGGCTTCCATTAATTCGGTCATGTATTTTTCCATATTTAAATAATGGATAATATATTTTTCCTTCCACATTATTTTGGACAAATTTGAATTATTTAGTAATTATCATGAATGTAAATATAAAGTTATTATCTGCCATGCTACAAAAGCATGGAAAGAGCAGGCCAGCGAGGATAGAAGGTCCTTTGGGGAGGTGTGGAAACTATTACCAAAATTCCTCTCTTCCAAAATTTTATAGGCATCGGGAAAATCGTGCCATGTCATGCTGTGACTAACACACTGTGACTATAGTCCGATGCCGTGTCGTACTGTGATCAAGTCCATTTTTTAACGTACCATGACCAATATACCGAGGGGTGCTCACGGCACGCAAATGATCACGCCACGTGAGTCATGCCTTGATCAAGTCCTGCCGTGACCAAACGTACCATAGCTGGTTATGCTAGTCACATTAGTTTCCGAAAAAATATGGAATGATTATTTGAAATATTAAATACACCGTACCGTATACTGGTGATTTCCATGTCGTGCCGTGCCGTGTTGTGTATTTTTTGCCAACAATTGATCACAACACTCGAATGGTCATGGAACGGAACAAGCGACTCACGACACGTAACCGACATGTGTGCCGTGCTATTCCGTGCCGTTCCATGCTATTCCGTGCCGTAACTATGTTATTTAGTGATGGAACTGACTCCGCCGTGTTATTTTTCCCACTCTACTCCAGCGTGTATAGTCTGTGGAGTGCTGGTGAGTATAGCTACGTGTAGAATGTTTGGTGCATATATCTCTCTCTTATGGCAATATGATTTAAAATTCTTGTATAGCTAAGCTGTATATGTCCCACGAGATCATAAGCATAATTTAACTGGCAAATGGGATTTATATAAAAGCGTTGAAGTTGTAACAGCGATTAAAATAGTAAATGGATAATTTTACTTAAAAGAAAAATAGTAAATGGATAATGTGTTGGGCTATAGGCTGGTGGTGCGTTGAATTGATCGCCACGCATAAAAGTAAGAGTAATTATATTGTCCCCCGCTGTTTGGTTCCCTAAACGTTTCCCTGATGATAACTAACTGTGTTAATCATTAATTAACGACTTTAACCAACAGTTAGTGGTCTCCGTCTAACTGTCAATACCCACTGGCGGGACCACTATTATGAATACTTGCTCGATTAGGTATGAATACTTGTTCGATTAGGTATGAATACTTATGCGACAGACAACTTGAAAGTATGTCATCATGGATCTCATTTGAAAGAGAAAATTGTGTAGAAGACGTTCGTGGTTTTAGATTTGCAAAATTCCTCATAAATCGTCAGAAATATTGGTTAGATTGAACGGACAAAAAAAACCACCTCTAAAAACATGTAAAAGATGAGTAAGTGATGTGTCCAGTTTTTTTTTTAAATACTTGATATCTTAGGTATGAATACTTGATGTATTATATATGAATACTTGATATCTTAGGTATGAATACTTGATGTTTTAGATTCGCAAAATTTCTCACAAATCGTTAGAAATATAGGCAAGATTGAATGAAAAAAAATCCACCTCGAAAAACTTGTAAAAGATGAGTGTGTGATAAGAGAAATAAAAAAAAGTTTATATGTTCAATTTTTTTAGAAATATTTGGTATCTTAGGTATGAATATTTGTTCGACGAGGTATGAATACTTACACGACGATGTATGAAATACTTTCTCGACGAGATATGAATACTTACATGACGAGTTATGAATACTTGAACGACGAAAAATCCGAAAGTACTTCATCATGGATCTCATTTGAAAGAGAAAATTACGTAGAAGATGTCCATAGTTTTAGATTCGCAAAATTTCTCACAGATCGTCAGAAATATTAACGAGATTAAACGGAGAAAAAAAACTCACTTCTAAAAACGTGTAAAAGATGAGTGTGTAATTAGAGAGAAAGAAAGTTGATGTCTGTTTTTTTTTTATAATACTTGATGTGTTAGATATGAATACTTAATATATTATATGATAATACTTGCAAGCATAAGTATCCATACATAAGCGCGCCAGATGTAAATTTTTTCAATCATAAGCGGTCCCTCAAGTAGTTAATGTAGTTAGTGGTCTCCATCGTACTTTACACATCAGTTAATCAGGGGGACGTTTAGGGGACAGAATGGGAGGGACTGTTACTAGATCCCTAAAAGTAATGTATTACTTGTTTTTTGTTTTTGTTTTTTATTGAAGTCGCGTCAAACGAAATACTTTTGTGACTCAGTCCAATCGAGAAGGTTTCCTTTCTTTGATTTTTCCAATAATTCCCTGAAATAAAAGAAAATTCCCAGAGCTTTTTAGAGTCAAAGAGGTTTGTTGATAGGTCATATACATCCTCATTTTCAGATTGCAGCCCGGAACCATCCATTTACTATTTTTTTTTTAAGTAAAATTATCCATTTACTATTTAATCTCTGTTACAACTTCAACGCTTTTATATAAATCCCATTTGCCAATTAAATTATGCTTATGATCTAGTGGGACATATACAGCTTAGCTATACAAGAATTTTAAATCATATTTGTAGAACTGAATTCAATTTCTGTTACATAACTCAAGTTATGATGGCTACAATGCACTATTGGTTTTGTGTTCCAACCATATCCCATATCTTTATCTCTGTTCTCAAAGTTCAAACAGTCGATCTGAACTGCTTAACATGATCTACATATTAAAATGCGGTTAGTGACCAAATTTTATATTTTTTGGAAATTTTTTTAAATAGGTACAAATTAAATCCTTGTTTATGGGCAATTCAAAAACAGTGATTTTATACCTATCTAAACAAATAGTAAAAAAATTTCAAAAAAATAAAATTTGGTCTCCAAGCATATTCTAATATGGAGGTCATGTTGAGCGGTTTGGATCAACTGTTTGAACTTTAAAAACAGAGATAGAGATCTGGAGTATAGTTGGGGCATAAAACCAATGATACATATACATTTTAAACCTACTTTATTAGCATTTCATCAAAAGGAGATAGTTAATGGATTAATTAGCTGATGGGTACTTGAAATCTGAAACACCAAACAAAAAATAATGGATTGCCTATTTAATGGTTGGACTATTAACTTGGGTCAGGAACCTGGGCTCTTGGAAAATAAAATAATTATATGGCTACTATGGGCTAATCTGAAAGATTAATTACATGCTGTTCTGTGGTCCCTCATAGATCACTTAGCTGCCTGATTTAAAGGTTTGTGTCGCTGACAGCATGTCCATAGTGCAAGTGAGGCTTAATCCTTTTTTAAGTCATAAAAACTAAAATTAAGAAGTAAATACCGCAGTTGAACCAATAACCAGGTGGTTTTTTTTTTTTTTTTTTGACTCAATTCATATCTTTTTACATTTAATTTGGGTCATTTGGTTTAGTGTCTGATTTTTTTGCAAAAATAATTTGCTATTTTGGGACATTAATATCACTTATATGTCATTTTTTAAGCTTAATTCGTACCCAAAACTTACCTAATAAAATTGCTAAGGATAAGTTTCGTTGTAATGTGGTACTATTAATTTTTATTTTTGTTCGTTTGGATCATGAATAGCACTTGAATTTTATCACAGTAGCATTGTTCCTTTGAAAAGATAATATTATCCCTGCACGGCAGTAAATAGCAGAAATAACCATCTTATTCGTACAAAAGTCCCATGGGTTAATTAAGCCGAATGAACAATTTGGACATTCCTAATTTGTGTTGCCACTTTTTTTTCCCAACGAAAGATGTTGGACTCAAAATGATTTTGTCACCCATTAATTAGGAACCCATGGGTATAGCAATTACGAATGTAGATTAGAAAACCGAAAATCAGATACAGCAAAAAAAATTGGCCAAGCACTAAAATTGAATGTTGACATTTTCAAAGGAGAAGAATTGAAGAAAGAAAAGAGTATAGAAAAAATAGAAAATCAATAATGAAAATTTCTTGCCATTTACTACAAATCGAATATAAATTGAATACAAAATTCATTTCTATCGAGGCTCACGAGGTGACTCCCAAATGTTCCTTGTGGGCGAAAGAAAGACATCATCTAGAACAGCTTCAAAATAATTGGACAGGAGGTAATTATTTAGCAGGAACTAACAAGTAATATAATGATCAACTGTTAATTTGTCCAACCGGGAGCAGCTTAACCAAAGCTTATGATGACAGAAAAAGTAAGAAAAAAAAGTCATTGCTGTCTAAGATATAAATATGCAAATAATAATGACATTTCACTCTGTGACGGTAAAATTGCTTAATTGTATCGGTATTCTCGCAGATACTCCTGTCGCTAAAAGTAATACTCTTAACTGTAGTGGATATCTGCTCAATTGCTAATTTTGCAATTCCTGTCCCGGCAGTATGATATCATGCTACAATGTTATCATCTGTATCTGCTGCTAATATTGTAGCATGGAGTAATTGTTAAAACCAAGATCTTTAATGAAACTTACAACCAATTTGATCCTTACAAGATATATAATGAATTTAAGATTGTGGCTTTAATTGTTCCATGATACAATTTCAATAAAGCATGCAAAAGTCTCATGCATGTCTGACTTATTTATTTCTATAGCTAAAATGCTTGTAAAATTTTAGAGTATTAATATCTGTTGGAATAAATTTTCACAAAATTCAAATAATTAAGTAAATTAAAATTAAAATGAATCAGGTTGAAAAGATATTACTTGGATCGTGTACGAGACACTATCCTTAGCGTATTCCGCCTTTATCGTGGAAGATAGAAACTCAACAACGATAATCTAGGGTTGTCACTACTAACAGCACTACCATGGATGTGACTGACGATAACTCTGTAATATCCAATAGTTCGATCAGATTTTAATCAATTCATATAAATGGAAAAAGATTAACATGCTTCTTTTTCTTTCTCGGATTCAAACCAGATTGGGAAGCAAGAGATTAATTAATATGCTTCTTTTTCTCTCCTCTTATTATAATTGCGTAGAATTAATTTAGTTGCAATATGATTTTTAAATCGTGTACAGCTACATGTCCCACTAAATATTCTAAATTTAGTTGCAAAATGAGATTTTATATAAAAGCGTTGAAGTTGTATCCTTGGTCGTGCTTACAATTGATGGGCACGCATAAAAGTAATTAATGTATTACTTATTCTTTTTGAAAAGTCTTTGTCAAAGGCAACAATTTGTTTAATAACTAAAACATTACAACTTGATGTGCAACTATTGATTCTCCCCAACAATTTGTTTAAATAATTGTAACACAATTATATGTTCCACACAATAGATAATTTATCATAGCCATCTGATTAATTTATTAATAGCCATAATTTAGCTTGGTAAAATTTGATGTACAGGAACATTTTTCCATAATTTAGCTTGGTAAAATTTGTTAATTATTATCGACAATATTGTACTAATTTTTAAATAACATAAGAGATTATTTTTTGGAACTATAATTTAATTTCTGCAACATAAAATATATAGGTATCAGTTTTTCATCAATGGATCGAGACAGTTAATGGATTAACTAATTAGCCGACTTCAAATATGTAAGTAAAAAAAAAAATGAATGGATTAAAAAAGAAAGGGACCACTTTAAGAAGTACAACATATTTATGCAAAAATGATTCACTATTCGGGACTTATTATCACTTATTGTGCCATTTTCCTCAGCTTAATTTTTTTTTTTTTAAAAGAGGCAAAAGCCCGTTTCATTAACATGAAACCATAATTACATATTTCCTCAGCTTAATTCGTTAAAAGAAAAAATAAACATACAAAAGGAAAGCTCATAAAGTAGTTTTTATTTTTATGGAAGTATATGTAATTGAAAGAAACAATCATTGTCCCAAACTTGTCGGTTTAATGGACCCACCGGTACTCGGGTAAAGATTCACTCAAGAATCTCTCTTGATTGTTATCTCACCTGGTTTAGTTTCTGATCTTCATAGGTTGATGTTACCACAGACAAATAATTACAAAACCTTCTACATGGAAATCTACACAATCCAGACAACGTATTAACATTTTAAAGCTGGATTTTAACAAGTAAATATACATGCTAAAAATAGTATGGAGTCTCATATTATCTGACCTCTTAATATTGCCAATTATTGTTGGACTACAATTTTGGTGTCACCCATTAGGAACCCAATAAATGATTGAAACGGTATATAATCATTATTTATATAAATAGAAAAATAAGGCCTTATCAGAAAAATAAAAATCGAAGAGAGATAAAAAGCAGGGGAGATCCAGATACAACGAGCAAAAATCGGCCAAGGATAAAAATTGACTGTGGCCTCACTTAATCATTCTTTGGTGGAGAAGAATTGAAAGAAAAAACATATAGAAAAATTACAAAATCAATCAAAATGAGTCCCATAAAAAAGTTCTTTCAATTTATTACAAATTATATAGTAAATTTATTAATAAATTATTTTCTATGGAGGGACGTGGTAACAATCTCGAATGTAGATTGTTCAACTGCGGTGTTGTCACACTGCCGCCGTCTAACTGGAGGCGCGAAAATAGAGGCACCCTCACATCCATCTGTCATCGCATTAACCTATCTCACCAACAAAAATAACAAATATAAACAATACAGAGTCAACTACAATGGGCTTATTTAAACAACCATTCAAACTAACTGGATTAATCCACAATTTCACATCAAATTATGTCTGCATATTTAACCGGCGATAGCACCAGAGTCTAGATTTTAAATAAAATAAGTCACACAATATTTATATCATTTCATTCCACACAATCATATCTTTTCACAAATTCTCAGAACACACAATCATATCATTTCACAAATCAAATTCGAATCTCAGACCCGCTATCCCGTTAAATATGCTCTCATAATCCAATACCCAATTCAAACATTCAATTCAACCACACAAATTGAAAACACAAATTATAGAGAAGATACAATCAAATTGCAATGACTCCTCAAAATCAATGCGACGTTGTCAGAATTCCATTCGAACATACAATCGAATAATATCAATATTATAATATTTGTCAAACTATTTCTTCTCATTTTTTCTTTTTCTTTTTTCTAGTTTTCTCTCCTTTTTTCGGTTTTACCCTTTTTATTTTCAGTTTTCATCACTTTTTTTCACTTCATCCAATAAAAGAAGATAATCACCATATATAAGGTGGGGGTTAATGGTGGTCAAAATCAAAGGTGGAATCATATACATAGGCCACGAGCAAAATATATATGTTGGCAAATTTTCAATTTTCAATTTAAACCTTGAACCTTATAGATATTATATAAACATCCAAAATAATTTTAGAAAAAACATATCATAGTTACCAGATGTTACAGGGTGTAGTCATTATTTTTATAACTACAAAAGAAAAAGAGAGCCTTATAAGAAAGCAAAAAATCTGAGATAGAGAATATAACTAGGGGGGATCCAGACAACGAGCAAAATTGGCCGAGGACATAAATTGGTTGTTGGCTTAGTTAATCATTCTTAAGAGGAGAAGAATTGCTCAAAAACAGAGTATAAAAAAAACAAATAAATGATAGTGAGGCCCCATGAGCAAAGAATTTTTTTTTCTTGTATTACAAATCATACAATAAAATTGACTAATAAATTCATTTCTATCTAGGAAAACAAGGCCCAGTTGAGGGGATTCCTAAATGTACCTTGTGGGTGAACGATAGACATCATAGAAATAAGCTGCAAAATAATAGATGAGCTAATTTAGCAGGAACCAACAAGTAATATAAAAATGAAATATTCATTTGTCAAACCAGGAGCAGCTTAATCAGTCGACATATCCCACCAAGACTTGTTATGATTACTAAAAAGTAAAACGTTCAGTGATCTAAAATGAAATTAGTCAGATAATAACAATTACAAACCTGATTTAATTTCTTGCTGATTCGTAAATTTTTTCAAGGTCTGGGCAGCCGCAATGATGAACACGCACAAAACAAGGCCCAGATGGAATCAATCCATCTGGCAGAACACGTAGCAATTCACAGTTGTGGATTACCAAACTTGTAAGTGACGAAATGCTCTGTCGGCCTATATGTGGCTTTTCCACCAACTGCAGTTCATCCATCATTAGTGATTTCAGGGATGAACAGCGAGAAATTTCCAGTACAGCCAACATATTCAGATTCCCGAGTCCGGCAATCAACTCCAGTTTTTCACACCATACAATATGCAATTCTTCAAGCTGGGAGGACAGCTGCTCCAGCTTAATATATCAGTCGACATATCGTACCAAGACTTATGATTACTAAAAGTAAATAAGTTCAGTGATCTAAAATCTAAATATATTCAGATAATAATAAAATTACAAACCTGCACTACTACAAAAACTGGCTTTGTACACTGCACATTGTACACGGATTTGGCAATTATATTAAAAACCGTGTACCAAATATGAGTCCAAAAGATCTGAACGAGTTCTACACGGATAATTAGTTAATAATCAGTGTAGAATTATTAGAGAGAGCTACACGGTTTATTAGAAACCACAAATCCGTGTGTAAAGAAGTGGGTGTGCAAATAATTGAGAGAGCTACACGGTTTATAACTAAATATCCGTGTAGGAACATTACACACGGCTTTTTGATAATATAGCCGTGTAGAATTCTTATAATTGTACACGGATTTATAACTAAATAGCCGTGTAGAAATAGTTGGAGAGCTACACGGATTTATAACTAAATAGCCGTGTATAATAGTGTAGGGTTTTTATCTCTTCCCTTCCAGAGCGCCGTTTTGATCAAGTCTTTTAGTTAATACATCTCGAACTGAGCTTTTTATTTCTGCGAATTGATCGAGGCCAGCAGCTGAGATCTGAGATCTTTGAATTAAGTTTGTATTTTCTCCTCTCCATCTTTCTAAGGTTAGTAATATGTATTTAAATCATTTTTTTCCTCTAATTTTCTGTTATTTAGGCTTATTTAATTAGGTCATTTCATGCATGCTTGAATTCTTAATTTTAGATGTAATTAATTAGTGTATTGTGGTCCAATAACCGACCTTTAGATGCATTTAGGTCCATGCCCGTTCAAAATTAATCCAATAGGGATTAATTTTGGATAGTCCCCGTTTTGGGACTGCTCTTTGAATATTATGTCTCATTTAGGATGTGAACACATATTAGCGGGATTTAATTAGTATTTGAGGAAAGTTCGACAGTATTTTCCCTTATTGCTCCTACGAGTATGTGGTTCGTACGCATACTTGGGGAGTTAAGGGGAAATGCTGCCGAATTTTTCTCAAATACTAATTAAATCTCGCTAATATGTGTTCATATATGAGACATAATATTCAAAGAGTGGGTTAGGATTGTAAACCGGCCCTTTGTAAGCTCAAAATTTTGTACACGAAGGAGAATGTTGACCATGCATGATTAATTGATCAAATCATTTTTTTAATTTAATTTACAGATGGATCGAAGCTGGATGTATGAAATGCGACGTGACAGTGAAGAATATTTGGTTCGCGTTGATGAGTTTATAAAATTTGCTGAGAGTTATAGAGTGAAGAAAAAAGAAGAAGACATTTTATGTCCTTGTAAAGATTGTAAAAATTTATTAAGATTTTTGGACATCGAAGAAATTAGAGCTCATTTGATTTGTCGGGGATTTAAGAAGAGATATACATGTTGGTTCATGCATGGTGAGAAATTTGGGGAAAGTAGTAGTGCCAATAAAGATTGTAATCGTGAATTGAATGATGAGAATGTTGGAATTTCTGATAATTTTGAACTTGATTGGAACGAGGATTATGAGAGTGCCGAATATTCTGATATTAACGTCGAACCCGAAAATGACGATGATGAGATGGAGAGGAATTTTGATGAAAATGTAGAACACGAGTTTACTAAAAATTTGGAGGATATGTTACGTGATGTGGAAGATGAAATTAGTGATAAAAATTATGATAAATTTCAAAATTTGTCTAATGAATCCAAGAAGCCGTTGTATCCCGGGTGTACCAAATTTACAAAACTGTCAGCTGTGTTGAAATTATTAAACTTAAAAGCAGACAATGGTTGGAGCGATAAGAGTTTCACGTCCTTATTACAGCTTTTAGGAGAAATGCTCCCAAATAACAACGAGTTACCCGGTACAACATATCAGGCAAAGAAGTTGATATGTCCAATGGGGTTGAAGATCGAAAGAATACATGCATGTCCGAATGACTGTGTATTGTATCGTAACGAGTACGAGGCCATGCATGTCTGTCCTAAATGCGGTGTTTCACGATATAAACGTCGTAAGGACCAGGACACTGATGATTGTAACGAGGACACAAGTGGCCGACCTCCGGCTAAGGTGTTGTGGTATTTGCCGATAATACCGAGATTCAAACGGTTGTTTGCGAATCCCAAAGATGCAAAATTATTGCGCTGGCACGAAGAAGAGCGCAAAAATGACGGTAAACTAAGGCACCCGGCTGATTCTCCTCAATGGAGAAACATTGACAGACATTTCAAAGAATTTGGTTCTGAAACGAGGAACCTTAGGATTGTGGTGAGCTCAGATGGAATGAGTCCGTTTGGAAGTATGAGCAGTCGGCACAGTACTTGGCCAGTTCTTTTATGAATCTACAATCTTCCTCCTTGGTTGTGCATGAAACGCAGATATATAATGATGTCATTACTAATCCAAGGACCCAGACAACCCGGAAATGACATAGATGTATATCTCGCACCATTAATCGAGGACCTCCAAAAATTGTGGCGTGATGGCGTCCCGGTGTGGGATGCGTATATGAAAGAGACCTTTAACTTGCGGGCCATGGTGTTTTGCACCGTAAATGATTTTCCCGCGTACGGGAATTTGTCGGGTTACACTTGTAAAGGAGCAAAAGCGTGCCCGATCTGTGAAGATGACACGCAGGTGCTGAGGTTGAAAAATTGTCAAAAGAATGTATTCATGGGGCATCTTAGGTTTCTTCCTAATAATCACCTATATCGTAAGAAGAAGATGGCATTCAACGGGAAAATTGAGCTTGGAGTGGCTCGTCATCCATTAGACGGGGAGAGTGTCTTCGAACGGGTAAAAAACATTGATGTTGTTTTTGGAAAATGCGCCAAAGCACAACCGAAGAATATTTGGAAAAAGAGGTCCATATTTTGGGAGCTACCGTACTGGAAATATTTAGAAGTGAGGCATTGCCTAGATGTCATGCATGTCGAAAAAAATGTCTGTGACAGTTTAATTGGTTTATTATTGAACATTCCGGGGAAGACGAAAGATGGTATTAAAGTGAGAAAAGACATGGTAGAGATGGGAATACGACCCGAGCTCGCACCGTAGGAGAAAGGGAAGCGCACATACCTACCCCCCGCACTGTGCACAATGTCAAAGAAAGAGAAAACAAGCTTCTGTGAATGCCTCAATGGTATAAAAGTCCCATCAGGATATTCTTCGAATATTAAGAAGTTGGTGTCGATGAAGGACTTGAAACTGGTCGGTCTGAAATCTCACGACTGTCATGTTTTACTGACACATATAATTCCGGTTGCAATTCGGGGAATTTTACCAAAGCACGTTCGTCAAACCATTACGAAGCTTTGTTCTTTCTTCAATGCAATAAATTCCAAAGTGATAGACCCTCTAAAATTGGACTCTTTGCAAAAGGAGGTCGTCGTTACTCCTTGCCAACTTGAGATGTATTTTCCGCCATCTTTTTTCGATGTCATGGTTCACCTTGTTGTTCATCTTGTGAGAGAAGTTAAGATTTGTGGTCCCGTGTTCCTTCGGTATATGTATCCATTCGAGAGATACATGGGCATCTTGAAAAAATACGTAAGGAACCGACATCGACCCGAAGGCAGCATTATAGAAGGATATTCTACGGAGGAGGTGATTGATTTTTGCACCAACTACTTGACCGGTGTGGATCCTATTGGCGTTCCAAAATCTCGATACGAGGGAAGGCTCCAAGGAGTCGGGACAATTGGGTTGAGAGCCGTAGTTGCTGATCTAAATGAACTACAAAAGGCACATTTTATTGTACTACAACACATGACAGATGTTGCTCCCTATATAGATGAGCACATGACAATCCTTCAACAACAAAACTACACCAGGAGTCAGAAGTGGCTTACTAACGAGCATAATCGTTCTTTTATAGGATGGCTGAAAGAAAGAGTGCAGTCACACCCCGTACCTGAAATTGTTAAACTGCTTGGCGAATGACCCCAAATTGTTGTTAGAACATTCCAAGGATACGAGATTAACGGATATACATTTTATACTAAATCCCAGAGTGATAAGAGCACGATGCAAAACAGTGGGGTGACGTTGGTGGCGACCTCTCAAGAATTCAGTAGATCCGGAGATGGCCGGGCTGTAATAGCATCAAAGTCATATTATGGCGTTATTCAAGAAATTTGGGAGCTCATTTACAGTCCTCGCCTGAGCATTCCCGTGTTTCGGTGTCAATGGGTCGAAGACCGAGGTGTTAAAGTTGATAACGACGGGTTCACACTCGTTGATTTAAACAGGGTTGGGCATGTTGATGATCCGTTTATACTCGCCAAGCAAGCCACCCAAGTCTTTTATGCCACTGACCCGAGTATGCCAGGTTGAGCGTCGTCCTATCCGGAAAAAGAAGGATTGTCGGGGTAGAAAATGTCGTCGATGAAGAAGAGTACGACCAGTTCGACGAAGTACCTCCATTTTGTACCGATGTGCAAACTGAGGTAGCAACACTTTGAAGGGGTAGATGAAGCTGACTACATGCGGTCCGACCACAATGAAGGATTATGGGCCGAGGGTACTGTTCAAATAGTGGAAAAAAGGAGAAAAAGGAAAAAAAAAGCATAATGTGTAATATTTATTTTGTTTAAGACCGTGTAGCTTTTAATATTGCAACTTTAGCTTGTAATATATCAAATAAAAAAGGAAAAAAAGAGGGAAAAAAAGAAAAAAGCATAATGTAGTAATAGTATTATCAAATATTATCAAATATTATCAAAAATTAGTTTAATGCTTATAATGAAGGATTATGTTTAATGCTTATAATATTATCAAATATTAGTTTTCACTAAATATTAGTTAAAATATTTAATATTAGTTAAAATATTTAATATTAGTTAAAATATTAAAGGAAGGATTATGTTTAATGAAAATATTATGTTTAAAATATTATGTTCAACTTTATCAAACATTTAATATTAGTTAAAATAAATATTAGTTAATAAATAAAATAAATATTAGTTTATGTTCAAAGCATTTTACTGAACCTGGGACCCGCCTGTCGGAACGATTTATACACGGACTTTTAGCTAATAGTCCGTGTAGAAATGGAAGAGAGCTACACGGACTATTAGCTAGATGTCCGTGTAGAAAGGTGATTTGCACACGGATTTTTATGTACAACCGTGTAGAAAGGTGATTTGCACACGGACATTAACTTAACAGCCGTGTATAATGAGGAAACATTGGTTATTTCAAAATCCTTCTCTGCCAAAATTTTCATAAGTCCGAAAACCCTTCTCTGCCAAAAACCTCCCAAAGACACGAGCTCGATCTTCACCGCTCACCGCGCGCCTCACCGCCTCGCCGCCTCGCCGCCTCGGTCTCTCTCACCCGTGGTCTCTCTCACCTAGGTTAGCGTCTCTCTATCTCGTTCTTTTTCTTATTGGGTTTGAACCCGTTAGCAACCCCTGTGCTTTGTTCTGCTAGTTTGTGTACCAATTTTGGCTACTGGTATGGTGTACCAGCAACCCCTGTGCTTGTTCTCTGTTGAAATTGCGCTATTGAGAAGAAATTGGGAAATTTGAGTTTAAATAAATGGCCGGCCTTTAATTTTAGGTTATTGAATACATTGTGGTTTTTCATAATTTGTATATAGGGTATTTTAGGGTATTTTAGGTTATTTTGTGGTACTTGTTAATTTTAGGGTATTTTAGGTTAATTTAGGGTACTTGCATGTTATTTTAGGTTATTTTAGGGTATTTAGGGTATTTTAGGTTAATTCAAATAATTATGGTACTTGCATGTTAGGGTATTTTAGGTTATATGGTTGGTTGATTAATCTCTATTTTGTTCATTTATCCCTACAAAAGACAAAATATGTAATAGACCATGTCGAATGTAGTAGACAAAATATGTAGTTCATTTATCTCTATTTTGTTAATTTATCTCTTTAATTTATCTCTTCAATTATTGGTCACTTATGATTTGATCTTTAATTTCATGCAGAACCATGTCGAATGAGGATGAGTACTTCGATATGATGGAAGAAGAGGAGCAGCAAGCTACTGCCTCATCAGAAAGAAGGAGAAGAGGGCCGACAATGTGCACGAGCCATTCTGAGCAGACCCATCAAGAAATCTGGTTCACAGAAGAAGGGCGTGCGCAGGGACCAAAACGGCAGAAATACTCAAATTGGTGTACGAGCTTCGTGAGGCAAAATACGAGTATCCTTGTTGAGAGATGGGATCATTTCGAGGATAAGGTGAAGGACGAGTGGTGGAAAACTGTGAAGGTAAAGTGCATAAGAACTCTTCTCTTGAATTTTCACTTATGTATGATCTATACTTAAATACACTAAATTTTTGTGTCAATCAGACTCAGTGGAACATCGAGAATGATGTTCCAAAGGATAAGACTTTGAAGATTATGAACAATGGTTGGAAGCAATACAAGAGCACGTTGAAGACGGAGTTCATGGAGAAAGGGAAAAATCCGGTCGGCTACTACAAATGGCTAAAACAAGAGGACTGGGATGCGTTTCAAGCTTTGAAGTCTACCGAAGAGTTCCAGGTATCTAACTCGTGCCAAATTTATGCTTATTCTTTCTCGATATGTACTTATCTTTCTAAAACTAACTGATCGTTATTGTCTTGTTTCTGTGAAGGCAAAGAGTGATAAAGGCAGGAGGACCGTTGCCTTTAACAAGTATCCACACCATCTAGGGTCAGGTGGTTACGAGGGTAAGTCGGCAGAATGGAGAAAAGTCCTGGACGCGAACAAGGATTCTGACTCACCCGTGGTTAGGATCCAAAATCCTAGGGGCAAAAATTGGGTCATGGGTAGAGCCGAGGTAACACATGACGGGAGGATAGTACTCCCAACGGATTTGCAAAGCGTGGCTCAAAGAATGGTAAGAGTCATTTATAACTCCGAAAGTACGTCAATTGTTCTTTTGCTTTAACTAATTCTTCTACTTGAACAGTTGGAAGTGGAGGAGGAGGTCAACTCGGGTGCCCGGAGTGTCGAACGACAAAATAATTCCTTGTCCGCAGCGCTCGAGAATCCAGAACACCCGGGTCGAGTAAGAGGTGTAGGGGTCTACAGGGGCTGGAAGGAGGTGTTCCGTGTGGAGGGACAAAAACCTCGAAGAAAATCTCGTGCCAAGGTAAACAAAGACGAGATAGTTGCTCAGATACGCGTGGAGGTGAGCGCAGAGTACGACGCAAGGTTTGCTGAGATGCATGCAATGTTGACACAAATTAGATCAGCAACTACGCAGCCATCCGAGCAACCACCTCCCATTTCGCCGGGAATTCGGCGAAGTAGTCAAGCATCCGGCACGTGGGGCGCCTTAGACGATTTGGATAATCTCAAGGTAATCAATACTTCTTCATAATCTAAAGGTATTTAAAACCTGTTTGCAACCTTGTTAGACAATATCGCATCACTAAAATAAACAACTTTCCTATAAATTTGCAGGACCCCAGAGCATGCGACCTCGTCCTGCGGAATGGCAGTGTTTCTATTATCGTTGCTAAGGGCGTTGTACATCCACTCGCCAAAAGTGTACACAATACTCAGCTAAGACCCGACCATGCATGCGTGCAGGTTGAGTTAGTCGTGGATGGATGGCAGCGCGTACCCCTTCCTGTCCCTACCGACGAAGCGTTTTTGCTTGATGACGCACGGATGTCATTTGTCCAATGGCCCAAGAGTCAGATTGTTTTGGATCAGGTAATCCATAAAAAAATCCATTTATTTTGTTACATTCAACTCATTCTTTTTGAAATACTAGAATAATACATCTATAACTTGATACAGACACGAGGAGATGATGTTACCGGTACGGCTCTCTCACCGGTACGTCAGGAGGTGGCTTGCGACGTCGCGCCTGACGCGCCACAATCACCGCCCCGTCCTATGGTCACAGAAGAAGAATACAGCCGTTTGCCCAATGAGTTGCGCCTTCTCCACGACTACTTGATGACGGCGCCCGACGGCATGGAGGCTATCGTCATCCCTGTCCCACCTGGGATGTTTCTACACGAAGGCAGGGAGCTCCTGCTGTCGTTCAGAGACTTCAAGGACCTCTTCCACCACTCGTCATCCGACAAATGGCTCGATGTTTCACACATCACCATTTTTCTCATGTTAGTGATATTAAAATATTTTCATTATTGTATAGAACTCAAATATATATTCTAATTACAATATGATGAGTTTTCAGGAAGCTAGTCCGAAACTGTGATGAGATGGTTGAAAGGAAGAACTTGTGCGTGTTTCTGGACCCCGAGAAAGTGAGTGGTACGGCAGCGACATATTATCCGGATATGGCTATCGAGTACATGTGTTCTGCGATGCATCGTGCTAAGGCGGAGGAGAAGAAATTCATTCTCATGCCATACCACGAGGGGTTAGTTCTAATCTTAACTTATGTGTTGTTTATATTTTAATTAAAGAATTGTATAAAGGAATTAAAAGTTAAACATAAAAAAATGAAATCACACCATCAATCATAGCAAATACTCGTGTGACTTTTATATGCTAAAGTACTATAATTCTTCTCCTCGATCCAACAGCAAACATTGGTGCACGATTCTCATTGTGCCGTACTTAAGTGTGGGCATAATTATTGATTCTTGTAAGCCACCAGGAAGGACCGCGGCTGCCAAGTGCAAAGTTATCTTGCCTTTTGTGAATAAGTAAGCAATAATAATTCTATAGGTTTGCATTTCTTTCAATCATATCAAATTATACTTTTGCTAATTACATTCACTCACTTTTGTAAGGGCTTTTGTGAAATATATTAAAGAGGGAGGATCAGATAGCACGGGCCCGGGCAAGAAAAGCAAGTTGAATTGGAAGTACATGTTGGTGAGCACACTTTATGAGTTAGAAATTTCATATCTTGTTAAAAAAATTATTGTCATTCTAACAAATGCCGCTAAATGTAAATTTCAGAGCCCGCAACAGGAGGGTTGGGAATGCGCTTATTACACGATGATATTCATGTTTGACTTTGTCGAAAGAATACAATTCGAATTCCCAAAAGCGGTATGTACTTCATATGAATTTCCTATATAATAAGCAATTGATATCTACCTTTTCTGAAATACTAACTATTATCAAATTATAATTTTGTAGAATGTGACAAAGCAAGATCATTACACTTGGGATCAGATCGACGATGTGCGGTGCATGTGGGCAAGGTGGTTTGCCATAGAATTTTGTAATCCTCGATATGGATTTGCATAATTTTGTATAATTTGGTGTATATGAATATTGTATAATTTATTGCATATGGATTTCTGGCTAATCTGAAAAATATGAATTTCTTGCTAATCTGGAAAATATGGATTTATTGCTAATCTGGAAAATATGGATTTCTTGTTATATGAAATATGGAAAATATGGAAAATCTGGAATAGTTCTGTAACAAAAATGGCTAGCAAAACTGGAGGCTAGCCGAAAAACAAAAAATACAAAAAAAAAAAAAATGTTCTTTCTACACGGACATTTAACTAAAGTCCGTGTAGAAAAAAAAGAGCTACATGGACGTTTAGTTAAATGTCCGTGTAGAAAGAGGAGAGCTACACGGACATTTAACTAAATGTCCGTGTAGAAAGAGTCAAGCTACACGGTTTTTTAGTTAAAAGTCCGTGTACAAAAAGAATCGTACACGGTTTTTTAGGTAATATCCGTGTAGCTCGGTAAAATGGAGAGCGACACATTCTGGTCTTTGTACACGGCTGTTTGTGAAGTTATACGTGTAGAATCTTTAAAATTGCACACGGCCAAAAGTCCGTGTGTAGTTATTGAACTAATCGTACACCCTCGATTTAAACACGGTAGGAAATCCGTGTAGCTCCTCCTTTATTGTCCGTGTATAATCTCTTTTTTTGTAGTAGTGCTGTTTGATTTATGGCAGATGTCTAATTTCTTTCAAGGTCAGGGCAGCCGCATTTAGAGTGGGAAAAATGGCACGGCGGAGCTGGCTCCGTCACGGAACGGCATGGCACGCATGTCACTTACGTGTCGTGACTTGCGTATTCTGTGCCGTGACCATTCGCGTGCGTGTTCATCTTTTGAAATTTTGGCACGGCACGGCACGTGAAAGATTTAGTCACGATACGGCACGTCACGTAGTCACGCGTAATTAGGACAATTAAATATTGATTTAATGGTGAATCTTGAATAAACAAACATAAATTATGATTAAATGATCACGCGAGTCACGTATGGTCACGGCACGTTATGCACGGCGCGACTCGCGTGGCGTGACCATTCGCGTGGCGTAATCACCCCTTGATATTTTGGTCACGGCACGTGAAAAATTAACTTGGTCACAGCATGGTACGGCACGAGACCAAAGTCACGACATAGCACGGCACGTTACGTTTTTCTACTCTTGATAAACAGGCACATAACAATTAACAAGGCCCAAACGGAATCAATCCATCTGGCAGAACACAAAGCATATATGTCACAATAATGGATTTCCAATTTTGTAAAGGGATGAAATGCTCTTCTGGCCGATATGTGGATTTTCCTTAGTGGAATCAACAATTGGCTTTGTAGATTCCACCAACTGCAGCTAGTCCATCCATCGTTATGGACTTTACAATACGAAATTGTCAGTGTAGCCAACATATCCAGATTTTCTAGTCCGGTAATCAACTCTAGATGGAAGAATCTGGCCGGTTTCTGAAGAGGAGAAAACAGGTCAGATTTTGGCCGGTTTGGACATTTTTCAAAAAACTCAAGAATTCTGAGTATACTTATTAATTTGTAATTAACTTTGGATATTAATAAAACTGTCGGCCACTATCTCGAAGTAGTACATGATATTTTTTTTTCACTGCTAATAACTTAAGTTGAAATTCCAAATTATATTATTACAAAAATATTAAATTCAATCCGAAGTGGTTGCTTTTTTGCGTTTATAAATATCATATCATTATAATATATATGGTTAAGATGATTTTCATGTGTCTTCAGATGTTCAATAAAATGGGATCCGACTCTGCTATTTTTCTTAGAGAAAAGCAAAGTTTTACTTTTCCGATCTCAACCATTCAAAATTTTTCATTCACGTATCTCGATAAAGAAACTTTTTCATGCACAAATCTCAACGAAGTACGAATGAGAAATAATTACTATTCATGGTCATAATTATGTGTTCATAATTAATATTTAGTGATTTACATTTGTCACTCTAATTCGCTATTTAAATTTCATGAGTACATGGTATATGACGCAGTAAATATTAATTAGAGATATTGAATTCGTATATTAAGTTTTTGTTATTATGTCTAAGATTTTAACTATATCTCTTCTCTCTTATTAAGCTTGTAAATATTCTTATCCGCCAACGTTTGTGATCAAAATATGCAATTGTAAATTGAATATGAATTCTCCAATTAAATAGTCAGCCTTTTATTATTCTATGCATTTCTTTTAATATTTTTTGTGTGTGTAAAAGTCTAAATTTATTTAAACATGTACTCGCCACACTAATTTGATTTCAGATACTCGATTTTCAGATTGGTCATGTTTTCTTAAAATACTAGTTTAAATTACTGTTTTCTTAAGTTTTATATTTCCCGAACTTTATATTAGACGGGTCGATGAAATAATTTGATAAATGAAGGACCATATATAAAATGATTAAAATCCCATCGGACATAATTTTTTGTGATTAAAATTAACTATATTATTTTATGGCAAATTCTTCTTTGGGCATAAGGACCTATTTGTCAAATGAGCATATTTTCATTTTCAAAGTTCAAACAGTCGATCCGACCGTTCAACATTTTCTCCATATTACAATGTACTTGGAGGTCAAATTTTACATTTTTCTGAATTTTTTTACTATTTATTAAGATGGGTACAAAATTCAATGGTCTGAATTTGACTAGTTTTGTAAAATACTTAATAAATAGTAAAACAATTCAAAAAAATGTAAAATTTGACCTCCAAGTACATTTTAATATGGAGATAATGTTGAACGGTCGGATCGGCTGTTTGAACTTTGAAAATGAAAATATGCTTATTTTACAAATAGGTCCTTATGCCCATAGAAGCATCCCTCTTATTTTATACGTAGTTATAATTACAAAAACATATAAGGCCCAAGGCCTAAATTAAGCCCATATTGTAACTCTCTCCCGATTCCTTTTTTTCTACTTCACGAAAGAAGTCGACAGAGGGTTTAAGAGAGAGATATAGGGGGAGCGAGAGGGAGAGGGAGAGGGATATCATGCCTCTGTACGATTGCATGCTATTGGTGAAGCCTAAAGTGAAGAAGGAGGAGGTGATGCAGCTGATGGCACGTGTCGGCCGGGGGGTTTTCAAGAGGAATGGCGTCATCACCGAGCTCAAATCCTTCGGCAAGGTTCCTCTTGCGTATGGGATCAAGAAGCTGGACGGGAGGCATTTCGAGGTTAATTTTATATTTTTTATTAAATAGTTGATTTTGTTTTGTGTGGTGGGTGAATAGAATCCTGTGCTCACCATCTGTTTGATGAAATGCTCAATGAGAGCTGATTGGTAGAGACAATTAATAGTTGTCATTAGAACTGATTGTGGAAGTTTCTTCTTAATTGTTAGGTTTTCTAGCTGTTTTATAGTTATTTGGTTATAATCTTTAGCGAGGAGAGCTCAAATGCCCCAATAATTATGCCCCAATCCTCTCCCAAAATCTGAACAACACATCTAATTTTAGATTAGAGGTTCAGATTGTCTTTTGTCTGACTTTTCATTTCCAAACTTGATTATGGGTGGATTTCAAACACGAAAGGAAATAATATCAGATATATGCCCCTCCAATTACCTAGAAATTTGGTATACATGTGCGGTGTTGGGGTCGGGGTCGGTGTCAGAAAGGATAGGAGGGTCGACGGGGATAGGGGCGCGAGGCGCGCAGAAGAGGTGCAGCTTCCGCCCCAAAGAGTCTAGAGAGGGTGGAGCTACGCGGATAGAGAGGGAGGCAGATCTTCGATTGTTCCTCTTCAATTTTATCGCACAAAAGGGAGAAAGAGTGGAACTGGATGGTGCTGGAAAGGGAGAGAAGAGAACTGTTGGACTGGAGAGCAAATTTAGAGGTTTAATTTTTCGGATCCAGCATTCTGATCCGCACGGATCTTAATGGGAATGAAAGGGTGCATGATTTGGGAGAGGATTGGGGCATAAATGGTTGGGGCATTTGAGCCCTCCTCATCTTTAGCTCATGCCAAGCATAATTAGTAAACATTAGATGTTCAATTCTCCTTAACCATTGCAAAATATACATGTTCCATTTAAATATTTTATAACCTTCAAGGATCAATAAAATAGTGATCGGATGATTTTCACTTGTATTTATTGTTAGCTTCTTCATGGTGGATACCAATACTGTACTGTTCAGGTACTGCAATAATACTTCATAGGTCAGAACTTTGAATTGTGCAGTACAATTTTGGTTTCTGGTTTAACTGTTAGTTCTGGTGATACTTTAGATAATAAATGAAACTTAAATACTCCCAAAACCCTAAGCTTGCTATAAGAAAGAGAAAAAAACAATGATCAGAGGGGAATTTAACTGGTACTGAAAGCTCTCTGACAGATTCCTGGTCGAGTTCAGTACCCAAACCTTCCATCCATCATAAATATGCATCAAGCAGCATTGTAATTCATAAGCTTTTATTTATTGCTGCATTGCTACTGATAGCATTTTAACTTGTGTTTTTACTGGTAAAGTGTTAATGCTTTAGACTGACATTATTTCAAATTTGTGCATGTTTCAGGGGAATTTAACTGTGTTTTTACTGGTAAAGTGTTAATGCTTTAGACTGACATTAATGGGCCCCGTCAGTTTCTCTAGTCGAGGGTAAATAAATAGCTTGGTATACCAGAAGACTAAAACCTAAAAAATGATATAAATAACAAATTTGAAGTAGATATAGAACAGCATTGGGTTGTATCAATCAAATCAAGTGTTTGAGTATATGGGTACAACACACATCAAAGTCATGTAAATGCTACAAATCAAGTTTACCATTCAGGGTATGATTACCATATAATTCAGGTTTGTCTGACAGTTATTTTTCCACCATACTCCTAATTCGGAGGTATGCATCTGTTGAACTCCACATTTTAAGTTCTCAACCTCTTTTACTTTTGATTTTTGAGCTTTTGATGTTTTCAATGGCTTTAATTTCTTTGCATGGCTCACTGGGGACTTTTCACTAAATACTGTGCCAATCAGGTATTGCATTACCATTACCAGTACCAGAGTAATATGGTAACTTCACTGCAAGTACCTGATATTGCAAAGACTTGGCCGATATCTTCAGATGAAAAGCTAAGCCCACCATATTTTCTGCCACTTTCAGGCCATAGAGAAAGTACCTGTCATACACACGGCATTTACAAATCACATACAGTACAAAGTTAAATATTACATAATGATAGATTAAAGGAACTATATCACCTCAGTATAAGCCATGTCATGAAGAGAAAAATGCAATAGACAATTATTGATGACATCAGTGGCCAGTTCTTCAATAAACTCTTCTTAGGTGGCGAGGCCTCGGTTTCTTTTGCATTACCTTTTGTTTCTGGTGAAGCCTCTAAGACTTCCACTTTCCCATCAGTTCTATGATTGTGCAATGTCTCCTGGATATAAATATTGTTATGTTAAAAACACATTTTTCTTTACTCCAAGAATTGCATAGAATAATGCTTTACAGGTAATGTACTACTGTGCCCCTGCAAATGTCTAAGTACCTTATATATCCCGATACAAAATGAAATAACATTGGAATACATATACATACCGCAGAACAGTGTCCAATTTACATATTGTTTCCTATTTAGTCCAAAAATTGTCCAAGGTAAACACCGAAAGAACAATAGATTAAGGCCAATTTAGGGGTATTTAGAGAAACAGGAGAGAAACATTTAAGTTATAACTCTCCATGTCTTAGAATGGCATATAAAATATTTTATATCTTTAGGTTATGAACGACATATCTGATGATTAATCTGAGCGTACTATGAACTAAATCCAAATTTTTGCATACCGGGAGCCATATACAGCTTATTAACACAGCAACGGCAAATAGGCTTATTGCAAGACAAGGTAAGAAGTAGGGGAACCTACAATTGAACATTAATAAAGAGAAAATATATATTAAATGTAAGCAAATCAAGGAAAGTTTAATAATAAAAAGATAAATTTTCTAAAAGGTTCAACCTCCCAAATTAAGATGGATTCCTGAGAAAAGACATTAGGATACTTCTCAGCAGGCTGTTACAAAGTACAGACAGAAGTTATTATTGAGTGTTAAGATTAAATGAAATAAATGAAATTGAACTATTATTGGATTTTTTTGGATTTTTTGGGGGATCCAAGTTTTTTTAATTTAGTATTGTCTCAAATTTAAGACCCACCTCAAGTTAAGATTCACTCAAGAATAGATCTCTAATTTAAATAGTGTTAAAATAATGCTATTTAATTAGTGAAAGCAAAAAAATGAGTGATTTTTATTATACGGATAATAGTTAAATAGTGTAATTTTTAAAAGAGCGAAATTTTTTAAAAGAATGAACATATTGCTTGAAAAATTTCTAGTTGGAATAATGCAATAATAATAATAATAAAAAAATAATAACTTGTAAAACATCATAGCTCTCGTTATTGAAATATAAGACTGACTTTGGTGTATAATGAAACCTAAATCTAGTCACATATTTCATATTTTGCTGCTAATCTATTTTTATTTTATTTTATCAAGAGATAAAGAAACTGTGCTACATGTATGAATGTATGTTTTATTATAGATTTAGAATAGATCGATGCAAGAAACATTGTGTCAATAAGATAACGTCAACTTGCATGCATTGGTAAGATAGCCTATGATGATTGAAGGAAGTTGCAATAATTGGATATTTTGTTAAGGGAAATGCTTTTACTGCACTAGTCTCTACTATAATTTGCTACCATTCAGCATTTCCCTTAATGCACTAACAATTAAGTGTACGCCGAAGTTCCTCTTTCAGTTGAAGAGAGGCACTTCATAGTCAACAGATTATAAATTAACTAAACTTTGCAATATATCAGCTGAGTATGCCAGAAAGACAATTAAAACGAGAGATCTATAACGGAAACATAACTTCCTGAGCACATTTAAAAAAAAAAAAATCATGTTCATTACAGTCAATAGATTATAAATTAACTAAACTTTGCAATATAAATTAAGTGAGTATGCCAGAAAGACAATTAAAACCAGAGATTTATAATGGAAACATAACTTCCAGAGCACATTAAAAAAAAAAAAATCATGTTCATTACAGTCAATAGATTATAAATTAACTATAGTTTGCCATATATTAGCTGAGTATGACAGAAAGACAATTAAAACCAGAGATATATCACGGAAACATAACTTCCTGAGTACCATTCAGACGTACAAAGATATAAGTCTCCCACATCTGCACCCATTTGGTTATTACAGCGGCAAATGTTGCATGCTTTGATATTCTTAAACCACAAACTTAATACCCAGATTCCGACAAAAAAATAACAAAAAAAATTAGTTACTGCTGACCAGGCCTTTTGGTGCTTTTGAAGAAATGACCCTACAAAAGAGCAGAATTTTAAATAATAATTAGTGAGAATTCAAAAAGGAATAAAATATATGGAATATAATTGGAGTCCTCGTGGGCGAAAGAAAGACATCATAAAAAAAAAGAGTGAGGCTACGGTACTATGCATAGCACGGTTGGGTCCGTGCTACGGCTCAATATTTGAGTTTTCAAAATTCTAACGGTCGATCCGAACTGTTCAACATGATTATAAAATGAATATGTACTTGAAAACCAAATTTTACATTTTTTTTCAAATTTTTTCACTATTTTTTTAGATAGGTAGAAAATCACTTGATCTGAAAATTCTGCACCATCCAAAAACAGTGATTTTCTACCTATCTAAAAAAATAGTAAAAAAAATAAAAAAAATGTAAAATTTGGTTTGCAAGTACATATTCATTTTATAATCATGTTGAACGGTTTGGATCGACCATTAGGATTTTGAAAATTCAAATATTGAGCCGTAGCACGGACCCAATCCAGAAAGGACCTCTCTTTTAACTCATTATAATATTCAGCACCAATTTTTTTGATTTTTCTATTGCTCCGGGACTCGACATACCCATGAGCAATCCACAACTCTATCAATTCCGTTTTTCGTAATGTGTGATCTTTTGGGTACATTGAGCAAAACAGAAAACACGGCTTAAGATGGGCAGGTAGATGAGCATAGCTAATCTGAAGTGCTGGGAAAATCACTTCTTTTGATTCTTTTATTTCCCAAAGATCACTTTCTAGAATCTCCCTCCAAACCTCTTCATCAGCTTCATGCCTAAGGAGACTTGCAATTGACTTTACAGCCAATGGCAACCCACCACACTTTCTTGTAATCTCCTTTCCCATCAAGTGTTTTGGCATGGTGTAACTTGTACCACTAAATGCATAATGCTGAAATAACTGCCAGCACGAATCTTCAGACAAGTTAGTTGGGTTAAAACAGACCGTTGATTGCATGACGTTTGCAACCTTTTTATTTCTTGTTGTCGTGAGAATTCTGACCATTTTTGCTGCATTAAATGGAACTCGAAACAACTCCCAAAGACTTTTATTCTCATTCCACACATCATCTAAAACAAGCAGCATTGTTTTTCCCTTCACAGTTTTTGCAAGCAATTCTTGTAATGGGCTCAACTCACTCACACCACAATCATTTGTGGAGAATGATTCAATGGTTGCTTTGATGAGTCTGCTGACATCAAATTCATCAGACACACATACCCACCCATTTAAATCAAAGCACTGAGAAACCCTACGATCTTTGTAGACAAGTTGGGCAATGGTGGTTTTTCCGAGCCCACCTTTGCCAACAATTGAAATGACTGAGAATGGCTTTTCTTTTTTAGTTAGTAAGAAATCGATGACCTTTGAAATGTCAGCATCTCTGCCAAAAATACTCGCCTCATCCACCATGTGACCCGTTGGGGGTCGTAAATTTTTGTTGTTTGGACGCCTCTCTCCATCACTCTCTCTTAATTGGAGAGCCTCACGGTCCTTCGCTATTTCATCAAATCGACCTCTAATTTTTTTAAGCCGATTAACCATGTCGTCAGGAATTGAAACAAAGTACTGTAAAAAATAAATGTATTACATATGTCAAATTTCATAATTTGTTAACTAAAACTGATAATTAATGGATCCAGTGACGACTCTAATGTTTTGATTTGGAAATCTAGTAATAAAGCAAGTCACCTCTTCAGTGAATCTCAATCCATCTTAAAAAAAAGAGAAAATTCAAGCGTACACAATTTACTTCTAGTACCACACAACGACAAAAACAAATAAAAAAAATACACTAGAACAATAAGAATCCATTTAATTTGTATATGCACAAGACACTAACCTCCATCTGCTTTCTCTTATGAGAACCGGAAGCCTGAGAAGCCTTTCTTGCCTCTACTTGGACACGTGTAACCTCGTACCGGTACTCGCTGAGCATATCCTCGAAATCAGAAGCTACCTTCTTGAGCTCCTTTAGCCAGTGCTTGACATAGTGGTCTCTGATTTCCCTCTCCTCTGCATCAAGCAACGTGGCCTTGATTCCCTTGAGAGTTACCATCAGCTTCTCCTATTATCCTGGGCAGCAAGAGCACGCCCCCTTTGGGAGTTGTTAGAATTTGATGAAGAGGAAGAAGGAGCCTGGGCAGCGGCTGTAATTGAGGGGAGCAATTTGGTGCCAAGTGAGAGCAGAGAGTTTATCAAAGTGGTTGCCATTTTGCTCTGTAGATTTCTGTGGAGAGGCTCAGTAGGAGGAAAGAACCTTAGATCTCATGAGTTGTGAAAATGAGACGAAATGTGTAAAGAGTAAAGAGCAGCATATCTGAGGAGGAGGTTAGGTAAGCTCTTGGAAGACTTTGTACAGTAGTCAATGTTTATTTCAAGTTTTCTTTTTAACGACAGTGTGGACTGTGGTCTGTGGATGTATTATGTATAGTTTAGAGAAGTGGACCCCAGTGGGTACAATGAGAAGTGGGCCCCAGTGGGGTCAATGCTTTTTTGACCAGCTGGATTATAAATCAGAAGGAATTAATTAATCCAAGGAATCCAAAAGAAATTAAATATTTTAATTTGTAATAATTCCTGATTGGAGATCGGCTCAATCTGTGGTACATTGACATAAATTACAGTAAAATAAAACATAAATTACATTGTAATTAGATCCTAAAATACAGTAAATTAAATTGTACTATATTAATCAAAATTCAAACTAAATTATTCTAAAGAGTGAGGCTATGGTACTATGCATAGCGCATAATGAGAAATGAGATCTGAGGGGTAAGGTAAGTTCTTAGAAGTGGCGTGTACAATGCTTCTACTTTTTCTTTTTCTTTTTCACGAGAGTGGGATTACTTTCGGTGGAGTGGGGTCACTGTGTCTATATGTTTTGGTGCTTTCCTTTTGGAGAAATTGTAGGAGTCACATGCATTGGTACTGTAGAAGGATACAGCAATGAACTAGGATGATTGAAGGAAGTTGAAATAATTGGAGAATTTGTTAAGGGAATTACTTTTACTCAATAATTGTTAAAAATTGATTAAAAGTTCCAATTAGCATCAGAGGTGTGGGTGCTATAATTAGCGTATTTCAATATTTAGCAAAGTTAATTCTGGCAACATGTATCAATTTAGAATGTTATGAAAGTAGTGGAGTCTAAAATTAGACTTAGGTATATTAATGATGTAAGACAGAAAATTTTTGCAACGATTAAAAAAGGAAAGTGAATGAAAATTGTTTCTGTTTTTGAGAAGTTCAGAAAATTCTATTATTTTTCTTTTGTGAAACAGAGAGTTTGTGTGAAATAGAAAGCAAAAGGCTGCTGCAGTCAGCCAAATTTCCAACAATAATACCCACTATAATTTGTTACCATTAGAGATTAATTTGGCTTGGTATACTAACAAGTGTACCCCAAAGTTTTCTCTTTTCAGTTGAAGAGGGCACATTAGCATTTCACAACCCTATAGATTATAAACCCCGACTACACAAATTCTGACACCTTAATTTAGATCAGAACCACTCATGCTACAATCCAAAGGACGGAAAATAAATAAAATAAAGAAAACTAAGGACCAAGTAATTAGACAAAAATATAAAGGTCCCCCCCTAAAGAGAAGGAATTGAATCCGGACCGTCCGACCCGTGTTGGCTCAAATATTAAAGATGGCCGTGTGTTTCATCATGGGCCGGATTGGCCCCGATCCTGATCCTGTGCAAAGTTAAGCAGTAAAAAAAGAAGGTTTATAAGTTATATAATTTTAATACATTCATTTTTCATTGTTATTTGACTGTTTGACTTTGTGCTAAATTAATTTATAAATTTATATGTTTGAGATGTAAACACATAACTCGTGAAGTAGATTAATTTTGATGGTTTGGATTTGTCATTTAAAGTCATTTCGATAGGTTTTGAAGTTGAGTTCACCAATTCCTTGGTGAGCTTAAGGAAATCCTAATTCTTTCGATATCTGTGGAATTTTACCAAATTTTACTTTGTAAAAATTCTACTAATCCTTCTATACATCTAAAAACTAAGGTACTCTTTCTCTTTTCTTTTCTCAGTTTATAATATTTTTTATAAATAAAAAATTCTCCTTCTGGTGGAGTGGGGTCACTATGTCTTTGATGTTTCTAATAAACCACCTTGCACCGTTAATGGTCAAATGCTTTCATTTTTTGTGCCTCCACCATACATTCATTTTTAAAATCTTTAATAACTCAAAATTTAAAACTTATAAGTCAAAATAAAACCGTTGGATGTGATCTATGTTATTTTCTTTATATGCTCATAAAAAATTATCACCTTTCAACTTGGATTGTAATGAAAGACATGTCAATGGATTATGGCAAGCTCGTACAGACCCATCTTCTTGAGAGCGTTGGCTATCTTTTCCTTGTATTTTATAACAGTGTGATGAATTCTTTTATAAGCCATCTTTAAAAAAATAAAAAATCTGAATCTAACTTGATTGCTTAATTATTTTTTAGAAAAGCCATAGATACTGAAAATCAAATTCGGTATGCAACATTGCACAATGGCTACACCCAAGAGCAGAGCTAGACTTTCGAACTATTGAGGTCAAATACATATGGAGTCAATTATATAGTACCATGATCTTTTACTCTAAACCCTGACTTTTTAGGGTCAAACAAATGTGTCTTCATATTGTTCATTAAAATGAATAGGCATGAAAAATAATGACTAATCATAGACATAATTTGTTCCTAATTAATATTCTGTGATTTAAATTTGTCATTCTAATTCGCTATGTATATTATATGAGTAAAACTTATATAACGCAAGTAAATATTAGAGATATTGAATTCGTTTATTATTTTTTTTTGTTATCAAGTCTAAGATACAATAAATTTAAAGATTTATATATATTAGGTGTATAACGCAAGTAAAAAGTGGGGACATTGATATTGTTTCTTTTTTGAAGACTACGTTGAATTCTTTCTTATTAATAGTTTCTTATTTTCTCCAAGATACAGTCATTAATCTACTTTAATTATAATTATTTACTATAACTATCAAAATATGGGTTATGATTTGTACGTAGCTATGTAAAATGATATAATTTTTTTTTTTTAAGAAAATGAGTTTAAGAAACGATTTTTTTTTCCAATACCACCAATAACAATTTTTCTCAAAGTGCACAACACAATATGATTCAAATTTGATTGGACAATTACCTGACATGCGTAGAATTTAGTAGGCTTAATGGATTGATTAATTAACCGACGGGCATTTTGAAATTAAAAAAAAAAACAAAAAATAATGGAATTACTATTTTGTTCTTGGACCATTGATTTATTAGTGTGGGCCTCTCTGGGCTGAGATATATGAAAGCATGGGCTGGGCCACTGATAAAGGTCCCACCTGCATAGAACATACAGGAAAATAACAGACCACAGAACCAGGCTCTTGCAATGCAACTCAGTCATTTTGACTAAGTATAATAGACACTATTCAATGAAAAAATACTAAATGAAAAAAAACCAGATAAGATGCAAAAAAATTTTTTGTTGTGCAATAAACAAATCAAAATCTCGGAACCAAAGATTTATCCAAACTTTACTCAAGTAATTGGTTGTATAGATAAATTTGATCAGTCAGTTTTGGTCGGGTGTACTAATTATTATTCGGGCCCTGCTTGCGCATTTACTTGATATCATTTGCATTACTTTTTTTTTTTTTAAGGTTAATGGGTGTTTTGCCCACTAACAATTGTTTTAATAATTAGAAATAAAGTATTTACAAAGCACTTCTTACAGCTAAAGTCACAGCTAGAATAAAAGGGCATAAAATATTTACAAACCTCTATTCTTTTATATCTAAACTCTCTCTATTCCACTCTATGCTAGAATATGTATTTATATTCCAGATCTACATCTATACTCAGAATAAAACACCTTAGTATAGTTATTCCTACAAAACTACTCTTATTCCCTTTAATTCCTCTCCAATTCTCTCCTTAAAAAAATAAAAAAAATAAAATAGTCTTTACAATGACACTCCCACGTTTGGAAACGAAGGCCTACAGCAGCACGCAACACACTCCCACGTTTGGAAACGACAATCATTTACCAGATCAGCATTCTTGTCGATACAACGAGGGTGAACTCTTACGCCACAGAGATGACAAAAGAACATCTCCGCAATATCCCCCTTGACATGACATGCGGGGCAAACTTACCAATCAGGTGGCCGATATCGCCGAATTAAGTTCTTGTAAAGAACGCTTGAACTAGTCGGATCATCCGTGGTAGCATATTCTTCAATTTTGTTGGGTGGAAACCCATAACTAGCTAAACGTCTTCTCAAGCGGTTTTCACTTGTCCAAAAATTGTTAGTGACAGATTTTCGAGCATTGCGTGTGGTTTCACTTACTCCTTTTCGAAGTTCGGATTTGGATGCCATGGTAAGATCTAGGGTTCAAAATGAAAGTTATGGATTAGACAATTTATATTAATTCTAAACAATTTCTAAAAAAATAAATTAATAAATTAAAAAATAATAAATAAAAAAGGAAAAAAAAAATAAATTTACAGGAAATCACCTTAAAGATCGCCATTTTGCCTCATAAATTGCCTTCTTTTTTTCTCTTTCTCTTCCTCTCTTTCTATTCTGTGGGTTTGAGTCAGTTGTGAGAGGTAGGAGAGAGAAAGATGGGTATTTTCCGGGTTTAAAACCGCTAAAAAAATATATATATATATATATATATATATATTGAGACCGGCTGTTTAATGGCCGGTGGAGGAAATAATTGAGAACCGGCCATTTAATAGCTGGTGGAGAAAACAATGAGAACTAGCTATTAAGTGGCCGGTTTGGGCATTTTTAAAATACCCAGCTAAGCTGGGTATAATTAATATTTTCAAATTAACTTTGGATATTAATAAAAATGACCGAAACTTGGAGATAAACACTGGAAGTCCATACAAATAATTTGTGTAAATCTACCATACATCTAACTGGAAAGAAGAAAAATAATGGTCCAAGCATTTGTACTGTTAGATAAAAAACACAGGCCAATCCCTCGCCACTCTATCACGTTAGAATCGGCTGATTTTTCCATGATTCTTGCGGAACTGGGAGAGCAAGGGAAAAGGGTAATACAGAGAAGGAAACCGATTATTGTTCAAGAAAATCGGTAAATTGTCCTCTTCCATATCCCTGCGTACCCCTTCAATATTTTGGCATATCAAGCACGCACAAATAATGAAGCGAATGGATCATACAATATTGGAATGATAATCCATATCAAAATTTTCATCGTAATATTTTTGTTTTCTTACTTTTCTTTTTATGTTTGATTTTGTTTTCTCGGAAGAGAGAATATTGATGAGAGAGATAGAGACACGATAATTAAAATGTTGTTTGAGTTTCTTTATTTATTTGATTCGTTAGAATTCTGAAACGAGTGGATGAAATGAGCGGCTGAAAAAGGGTTTCAGAAGGGGTGCGCGCATGGGAGCCACATGCAACGAAAGGGTTTTAAAATTAAATGATTGGTTTTCTTTATTTTTATTTTTATTTAATTGAAATGGATATAAATAAAAGTAAATCCGGTTATTATAAATTTTTTACGGTTACCATTTGAAACATTAAAATGCTAACATATAACTAAAATATAATATGTTAATATATTTTTTATTACTTAATTTATATTCATTTTTTCCCACAAAGACAAATATACTATATTCAATAGTTTATATAAAATATTGTAAGCATAAATAATAATGACTTAATTTTTCGGGATGTTACAAAAAACTTGCTAGGTACAAGTGAAGTGTGAAATTTTAGGAACTAGAGGGCACATACATAAACTCGACATATCCAGTTACAGGGAGTCAGATTGGAAAGTTGTATAATTGTATTCTTACAATAACAGTAGGCCTCATTTTTTGGGCCCTTGGATTAAACAATTATACTAAGTTTACATGCATGTGTTTTGCTAGTGTTTACTTTTTTTTAGGATAAAATGTTAGTTGTTACACAAAACCTTCTTTATATATATACATATATACCTGATTATGTTGAATATTGGTTAAATTGGATATATAATTAAATATATATGTTGAATTTGAAATGTTGTTTTATGTTTGTTGAATGTTGAATTAATATGATTGATTTCTATTGTTGTGATGTTGAATATTATTAGAATTATGGTCGTGTAATATTAATTGTATGTTTAATGGCTAGCCAATATGGATGCTAGCCAATTACATTTTCTATATAAAACAAAATCATACACGGTTCTAAATAACAAATCGTGTATGGTTACCAAAGTATACACGATGTCTTGTATAAACGTTTATATAAACCCTTGTTATTGAACACGTTACCTTGACAGTGTAGAAAAACCATCATTTTCAGCGCTTGTTTTTTTAAGATCAGACACGGTTAGATTGTATTAAGTGTATGGTAGTACTATATAGACCGGTTCGAGAATCGTGTACAATGTACACTCCTATTCATACACGCGACAGACACAGTTGTGTAACCGTGTGACATTAGCTTTTTCGGACCATATACGGTTGCATTTCGTACTAGTGAATACAACGAATATATATGATTCAAATTTGATTGGACAATTGCCTGACTTGCGTTGAATTTCATTGGATTAATGGATTGACTAATTAACCACGGGCATTTGAAATCCGAAAAAATAAACAAAAAAAATCCAATAATGGATTGACTATTTTGTTCTTGGACTATTGATTTATTAGTGTGGGCCTCTCTGGGTTGGATATGAAAGAAAATAAAGGTCTAACTAAGTGGACCTAAAGGCCAGAGCTTGCCACTAAAAGGTCCCCCTGCATAAATGGATAGAATGAACCATAAAAGTAGGGCTGTCAACGGGTATGAAAGGGTCGGGTGGAAATATTTATACCATTACTAGTTATGTTAACGAAATAACTTATCCTGACCCGATCTAAAAAGTAACTAATAATAACCATATTTGTACTTGTCTTATCGAATACGGTAAGGATTTTATAAACAAATAAATGGTGCTATTAATATTTATATGAGCCATAATAAACTATATCACATCATTTATCATCTCCATGTAAATTTTATTTTTTAATTATTACCGTATAGGATAACGAGTAAGGAATAGTCTTTACCTATTATGTTAACGACAGAGAATTATCCTTACCAGTACCTGATAAATTAAACGAAAAAAAATCTACTCATACCCATCTTTCAAATACGTACGAACAACGGGTAAACAAATAAACATACAAAGCGTCATTGAGTCGAAATTCCCACCACTATATCGTACATTGCTAAACTGGCTTCTTACTTTTCAACAATATATTGTGGAACAATATCTAAATAGACGAAATACACAGGGATGGTCCAACCAGCATATTTTACAGAGTTTTATCAGTTTGATGGTCCAAACTAAGGTTAACGTGAGCCACAAAAGATCTGAAGAGAAGTGGGCACGAGGCAACTGATGGCAAAGAAAGGAAACTATCTGCTGTGATATTTTATGTAATATTTCTGTAATCTTGTAATGGAAATAGAATATTGGAAATAAATATTTAGGAATTAGGCAGCATATACTAGGCAGCATATTTTTCCACAAAAAATAAAATAAGAGTAGGAAGGGAGTTTCCACAAGAGTTGTGTGTTATTAATTCAATTCTACAAGTTGTCACTAGATGATAGATTTTGGCTATTTCCTTTTCAAGTTCTGTTTGCTCTGTTGTGATTCAATGCTTGGATCGTACAAAAGGATATGTGGTGTAGCTCACAAATATAAATTACATAAGAAACGTGATCAGTTTTTATGGTCCAACTAGATGATAGAGATTTTGGCTTATTTCCTTTTCAAGCACTATTTGCTCTGTTGTCGTCAGTGGCGGATGGTACAAAATGATATGTGGTGCAGCTAATAAATTTGAAATTAAATAAGGATATGCGGTGTAGCTCATAAATATAAAATTAAATAA
>JAJGRW010000865.1:1954474-2003491 GCA_025461045.1 Carex parvula | reverse complement strand
TGATTGCTTATTATTTTTTAGAAAAGCCATAGATACGAAAATCAATTCGGTATGCAACATTGCACAATGCTACACCCTAGAGCAAGCTAGACTTTCGAACTATTGGGTCAATACATATGGAGTCAATTATATAGTACCAGATCTTTTACTCTAAACCCTGACTTTTTAGGATCAAACAAATGTTCTTCATATTGTTCATTAAAATGAATAGGCATGAAAATAATGACTAATCATAGACATAATTTGTTCCTAATTAATATTCTGTGATTTAAATTTGTCATTCTATTCGCTATGTAATTATATGAGTAAAATCTTATATAACGCAAGTAATATTAGAGATATTGAATTCGTTTTATTTTTTTTTGTTTCAAGTCTAAGATACAATAAATTTAAAGATTTATATTAGGTGTATAACGCAGTAAAAAGTGGGACATTGATATTGTTTCTTTTTTGAAGACTACGTTGAATTCTTTCTTATTAATAGTTTCTTATTTTCTCCAAGTACAGTCATTATCTACTTTAATTATAATTATTTACTATAACTATCAAAATATGGGTTATGATTTGTACTAGCTATGTAAAAACGATATAATTTTTTTTTTTTTAAGAAATGAGTTTAAGAAACGATTTTTTTTTCCAATACCACCAATAACAATTTTCTCAAAGTGCACAACACAATATGATTCAAATTTGATTGGACAATTACCTGACATGCGTAGAATTTAGTCGGGCTTAATGGATTGATTAATTAACCGACGGGCATTTTGAAATTAAAAAAACAAAAAAACAAAAAATAATGGAATTACTATTTTGTTCTTGGACCATTGATGTATTAGTGTGGGCCTCTCTGGGCTGAGATATACGAAAGCATGGGCTGGGCCACTGATAAAGGTCCCACCTGCATAGAACATACAGGAAATAACAACCACAGAACCAGGCTCTTGCAATGCAACTCAGTCATTTTGACTAAGTATAATAGACACTATTCAATGAAAAAATACTAAATGAAAAAAAACCAGATAAGATGCAAAAAAATTTTGTTGCAATAAACAAATCAAAATCTCGGAACCAAAGATTTATCCAAACTTTACTCAAGTAATGGTTGTATAGATAAATTTGATCATCGTTTGGTCGGGTGTACTAATTATATCGGTCGGCCCTGCTTGCGCATTACTTGATCAATTTGCATTACTTTTTTTTTTTTAAGGTTAATGGGTTTTTGCCCACTAACAATTGTTTAATAATTAGAAATAAAGTATTTACAAAGCACTTCTTACAGCTAAAGTCACAGCTAGAATAAAAGGGCATAAAATATTTACAAACCTCTATTCTTTTATATCTAAACTCTCTCTATTCCACTCTATGCTAGAATATGTATTTATATTCCAGATCTACATCTATACTCAGAATAAAACACCTTAGTATATTATTCCTACAAAACTACTCTTTATTCCCTTTATTCTCCAATTCTCTCCTTAAAAAAATAAAAAAATAAAATAGTCTTTACAATGACACTCCCACGTTTGGAAACGAAGGCCTACAGCAGCACGCAACACACTCCCACGTTTGGAAACGAAGGCCTACAGCAGCACGCAACACACTCCCACGTTTGGAAACGACAATCATTTACCAGATCAGCATTCTTGTCGATACAACGAGGGTGAACTCTTACGCCACAGAGATGACAAAAGAACATCTCCGCAATATCCCCCTTGACATGACATACGGGGCAAACTTACCAATCAGGTGGCCGTATCGCCGAATTAAGTTCTTGTAAAGAACGCTTGAACTAGTCGGATCATCCGTGGTAGCATATTCTTCAATTTTGTTGGGTGGAAACCCATAACTAGCTAAACGTCTTCTCAAGCGGTTTTCACTTGTCCAAAAATTGTTGACAGATTTTCGAGCATTGCGTGTGGTTTCACTTACTCCTTTTCGAAGTTCGGATTTGGATGCCATGGTAAGATCTAGGGTTCAAAATGAAAGTTATGGATTAGACAATTATATTAATTCTAAACAATTTCTAAAAAATAAATTAAAAATTAAAAAATAATAAATAAAAAAGGAAAAAAGGAAAAAAAAAAAAATTACAAGAAATCACCTTAAAGATCGCCATTTTGCCTCAGAAATTGCCTTCTTTTTTTTCTCTTCTCTTCCTCCTTTCTATTCTGTGGTTTGAGTCAGTTGTGAGAGTAGAGAGAGAAAGATGGGTATTTTCCGGGTTTAAAACCGCTAAAAAAATATATATTTAGACCGGCGTTTAATGGCCGGTGGAGGAATAATTGAGAACCGGCCATTTAATAGATGGTGGAGGAAAAACAATGAGAACTAGCTATTAAGTGGCCGGTTTGGGCATTTTAAATACCCAGCTAAGCTGGGTATAATTAATATTTTCAAATTAACTTGGATATTAATAAAAATGACCGAACTTGGAGATAAACACTGGAAGTCCATACAAATAATTTGTGTAAATCTACCATACATCTAACTGGAAAGAAGAAAACTAATGGTCCAAGCATTTGTACTGTTAGATAAAAAACACAGGCCAATCCCTCGCCACTCTATCACGTTAGAATCGGCTGATTTTTCCATGATTCTTGCGGAACTGGGGACGAGCAAGGGAAAAGGGTAATACATGAGAAGGAAACCGATTATTGTTCAAGAAATCCGGTAAATTGTCCTCTCCATATCCCTGCGTGACCCCTTCACTATTTGGCATATCAAGCACGCACAAATAATGAAGCGAATGGATCATAACAATATTGGAATGATAATCCATATCAAAATTTTCATCGTACTATTTTTGTTTTTCTCTACTTTTCTTTTTATGTTTGATTTGTTTTCTCGGAAGAGAGAATATTGATGAGAGAGATAGAGACACGATAATTAAAATGTTTTTGAGTTTCTTTATTTATTTGATTCGTTAGAATTCTGAAACTGAGTGGATGAAATGAGCGGCTGAAAACGGGTTTCAGAAGGGGTGCGCGCATGGGAGCCACATGCAACGAAAGGGTTTTAAAATTAAATGATTGGTTTTCTTTATTTTTATTTTTATTTAATTGAATGGATATAAATAAAAGTAAATCCGGTTATTTATAAATTTTTCCGGTTACCATTTGAAACATTAAATGCTAACATATAACTAAAATATAATCTGTTAATATATTTTTTATTACTTAATTTATATTCATTTTTTTCCCACAAAGACAAATATACTATATTCAATAGTTTATATAAAATATTGTAAGCATACCTAATAATGACTTAATTTTTCGGGATGTGTACAAAAAATTGCTAGGTACCAGTGAAGTGTGAAATTTTAGGAACTAGAGGGCACATACATAAACTCGACATATCCAGTTACAGGGAGTCAGATTGGAAAGTTGTATAATTGTATTCTTACAATAACAGTAGGCCTCATTTTTTGGGCCCTTGGATTAAACAATTATACTAAGTTTACATGCATGTGTTTTGCTAGTGTTTACTTTTTTTTAGGATAAAATGTTAGTTGTTACACAAAACCTTCTTTATATATTATACATATATGACTTGATTATGTTGAATATTGGTTAAATTGGATATATAATTAAATATATATGTTGAATTTGAAATGTTGTTTTATGTTTGTTGAATGTTGAATTAATATGATTGATTTCTATATGTTGTGATGTTGAATATTATTAGAATTATGGTCGTGTAATATTAATTGTATGTTTAATGGCTAGCCAATATGGATGCTAGCCAATTACATTTTCTATATAAAACAAAATCATACACGGTTCTAAATAACAACTCGTGTATGGTTACCAAAGTTTTACACGGATGTCTTGTATAAACTGTTTATATAACCCTTGTTATTGAACACGGTTACCTTGACAGTGTAGAAACCATCATTTTCAGCGCTTGTTTTTTAAGATCAGACACGGTTAGATTGTATTAACCGTGTATGGTAGTACTATATAGACACGGTTCGAGAATCGTGTACAATGTACACTCCTATTCATACACGACGCTTACAGACACAGTTGTGTAACCGTGTGACATTAGCTTTTTCGGACCATATACGGTTGCATTTTCTGTACTAGTGAATACAAACAGAATATATATGATTCAAATTTGATTGGACAATTGCCTGACTTGCGTTGAATTTCATTGGATTAATGGATTGACTAATTAACCGACGGGCATTTTGAAATCCGAAAAAATAAACAAAAAATAATGGATTGACTATTTTGTTCTTGGACTACTGATTATTAGTGTGGGCCTCTCTGGGCTGAGATATGAAAGAAAATAAAGGTCTAACTAAGTGGACCTAAAGGCAAGGGCTTGGCCACTAATAAAGGTTCCACCTGCATAAAATGGATAGAATGAACCATAAAAGTAGGGGTGTCAACGGGTATGAAACGGGTCAGGTGGAAATATTTATATACCATAATAGTTATGTTAACGAAAATAACTTACCTTGACCCGTATCTAAAAACTAAACGAATAGTAACCATATTTGTACTTGTCTTATCGAATACGGTAAGGATTTTATAAACAAATAAATGGTGCTATTTAATATATTTATATGAGCCATTAATAAAACTATATCATATCATTCATCATCTCCGTGTAAATTTTTATTTTTTAATTATTACCGTATAGGATAACGAGTAAGGAATAGTCTTTACCTATTATGTTAACGACAGATAAATTATCCTTACCAGTACCTGATAAATTAAACGAAAAAAAATCTTACTCATACCCATCTTATCAAATACGGTACGAATCGGGTAAACGAATAAAAAATAAAAAGCGTCATTGAGTCAGAAATTCCCACCACTATATCGTACATTGCTAGACTGGCTTCTTACTTTTCAACAGTATATTGTGGAACAATATCTAAATAGACGAAATACACAGGGATGGTCCAAACCAGCATATTTACAGAAATTTTATCAGTTTGATGGTCCAAACTAAGGTTAACGTGAGCCACAAAAGATCTGAAGAGAAGTGGCGCACGAGGCAACTGTGATGGCAAAGAAAGGAAACTATCTGCTGTGATATTTTATGTAATATTTCTGTAATCTTGTAATAAGGAAATAGAATATTGGAAATAATATTTAGGAATTAGGCAGCATATACTAGGCAGCATATTTTTCCAATAAAATAAAATAAGAGTAGGAAGGGAGTTTCACAAGAGTTGTGTGTTATTAATTCAATTCTCACAAGTTGTCAACTAGATGATAGATTTTGGCTTATTTCCTTTTCAAGTTCTGTTTGCTCTGTTGTGATTCAGTGGCTTGGATCGTACAAAAGGATATGTGGTGTAGCTCACAAATAAAATTACATAAGAAACACGTGATCAGTTTTTATGGTCCAAACTAGATGATAGAGATTTTGGCTTATTTCCTTTTCAAGCACTATTTGCTCTGTTGTCGTTCAGTGGCTTGGATGGTACAAAATGATATGTGGTGCAGCTAATAAATTTGAAATTAAATAAGGATATGCGGTGTAGCTCATAAATATAAAATTAAATAAGAAACACGTGATCAGTTTTGATGGTCCAAACTAGATGATAGATTTCTGGACAACATTTTTACAAATGCTTACAAATTAAGATACATTTTCTGAATTCTCTCCAAGAACAAATTAAAGTTTGTGACCACCCATAAATACTCCCTCCTGATTCGAATTTATCAACAAAAAACATATATTGATATATACAAACTCACACCTAAAAGCAAAAGCCATGGCTTTTCTCGTTTACCAAAGCATTCTTCTCTCCCTTGCTGTCCTTCTCTTCATCAAACAACTTCTTTCTCACACTAAAAGTAGCAAGAACAAAAAACTCCGACCGAGCCCACCAGCACTCCCGGTAATCGGTCACCTCCATCTCTTAAAGAAACCTCTCCACCACACTGTGGCTTCCATATCTGAAAAATACGGCCCAGCAACCTTTCTTAAATTCGGTTCCTGGCCCGTTCTTGTCATCTCCTCTCGCACCTTGGCCGAGCAATGTTTCACTACCTATGACATGGTTTTCGCCAACCGACCACATGTGCCATCTATGAAACACGCCACCTTCGACTACAATCACATCGCCGTAGCCAACTATGGACCACATTGGCGTAATGTTCGCCAGATTGCAGTTACAGAGTTTTTCTCTGCACAGCGGCTGCACGCATCTTCAGATGTTAGAGTCGGGGAGGTTCATGACATGGCCAGCCGACTCTTTCGTTCCTGGAATGCTTCTGCTGGTTCAAAGGGTTTGAGTTATTTTGAGAAAGTTGATCTCAAGGAGAAGCTCTTTCAGCTATCTGTTAATGTGATGATGGTAATGATTGCCGGCAAAAGGTTCTACGGAGACAACATTGAGGATTTGGAAGAGACGAAAAGGTTCAGAGAGACAGTGGAGGAGTTCTTTTCCTTGGCCTAAGCTTCAAATACAGAGGACTACCTGCCGATTCTCAAGTTTCTTGGCATGGCAAAAGCGACCAAGAAGCTAAATCATTTGGCTGAGTTGAACAAAGAAATGGCACAGAAGCTCATCGATGAGCATCGGAAACTAGGAGCCCAGAAGAAAGGTAGCATGATCACAAATTTCCTCGAGCTGCAGAAAGAGAACCTGGAAAAATACAACGATATAACTATCCAGATAATTGCAGTGGTGAGTAATAATGGACTGTTGTTTTTGTTATACATACTTAGAAGTTAGAACATAAAATTTAAAAATATTAAATCCTCCAAAGTAAATATGATTTGTTCTTTTACAAAATTGGACTTATTCTGATTTTTTATTGTTTGCTTACTGACATTACCACTTCTATTACAGAGCTTATTGCAAGCAGGAACTGATATCATATCCAATACAGTAGAATGGGCAATCACTCTTCTCTTAAACAATCCTGACGTACTCAAGAAGGCATCAGCTGAAATCGATGCACATGTCGGTAACAAGCGGCTTGTTCTAGAATCTGATATGCCCAACCTGCCATATCTTCTTTGCATCCTCAATGAGGTGCTCCGCCTCTATCCTGGTGGCCCGCTTCTCGTACCACACGAATCCCGGGAAAATGTTTTTATCAGAGGGTACGAAATTTCAGAAGGTACAATGCTTTTGGTCAATGCTTATCACATTCACAGAGACCCGAGTCTGTGGGACGAGCCGATCAAGTTCATGCCTGAGAGATTTGAAAGTGGTAAAACAGAAACCAAGAAGATGATACCGTTTGGAATGGGAAGGAGGAGGTGCCCGGCTGAAGGCCTAGCGATATGCGAAATCGGACTTATGTTAGGGACCCTCATTCAGTGCTTTGATTGGCAAAGGATTGGAGATGAACTCATAGACACGAGTGAAGGTTCTGGTTTGACTCTTTCAAAGGCTGTTCCTCTTGAAGCCATGTATCGTCCGCGCAAATTCATGATGGATGTTCTCTCCACCTTATAAAATGTGGCACTAAAATCGATCTACCTGTTATATTTGTTGTTATATATTTAAGTGTTAGTTACTTCATTTGTATTATGTTTGTGTACAACCTAGTCAGTTTTGTTTTGTTGTGAGCGATTCATTTGATGTAAAATGCATTGCACTTTTGTATCCTAAAAAGTTGCTATTTAATTTACAATTATGAATTAGCAATTTTTGAACAAATAAAACGCTTGAAAAGTACCAATTTTGTACATGGGCACATCTAAATAAATTCAATTTCTTATATTAAAATTCATGGTAATATTCTACATTTTAAACCATGAATTTTAATATAAAATTCAAGCAAAATCTCAAAGGAATTAATTTTCCACAAATAAAACAAGTGCTAGATACCTTCCTGGGTGCAAACAAGGGGCTGTACTTGGAAAAACAATACCATAAGCCACTTTGGGTACAACTTGCGATGCGCAAAGGCGCTCTGACCAGAGGGGACCCACAAATCAGTGAACCATGATGTTTTTCGCTGGGTTCAAGAAATAGACAGACTGGGTTTAATGAGATTAAGCTTGGTGCACCAACTGTCAGCAGCACGATCCACATGAACCGTGCTCACACAAAACCCTGGCTCCAGTCTAATCAAGTCGACAACACCTCAACGCTATTCAAATTGCGTGCACCAGGAACATCTACACCGAGTTGAAGTCTAGTACATGGGACACGTGAAACAGGCGCACCCTAAACCAAACCACCAGTGGTGCGGGCCGTTGAATTTAAAAGAAATGGGTCGCTGACAAGGGGACCCACCATGTCAGCTCTTTCTTCTTCCCTGTCCTCACGCCAGGAGCTATCTTAAACCACGAAATTCGATAGAGAGGAAGGGAATTAAAGCCTGAGCTCAACTGGAGCCGATAAGACACTGCTTCCTCTACTCTCGTCTGCTTAACCTCACAAAAGAAGATCTCTCGTTAAGTCGAATTTTGACCAAATAGTAATGAGAAACAAAATGCAAATAGGTTGGTTCAAGCAAAATTGAAACTTGGGAGCTTGAAGGAATGTCTCCCACACCACGAAGAGACAAATGAAAGTGTCAATTTGACAAGGGAAGTTCAAATTGAATTGACACACAAGTGAGATAGGGTTGGAGTTGAATATAACCTGGACTCGCCAAATTGGCTACTGAGAAGGTGTATTGCATCCCGGAACACATTAAGGAGCAGAGAATGCTGCGACACTTGCTGTCCTTGTCTCATTGACTACGGCACAGGTATCGAGGCAAGCATATTTTTCGGCTCGGTGTACCGCCGATACATCATAAAATAGCTTATACAACTATTGAAAGGTTGGATGGTCCCCAGGACACATGTCACTCAACCGCTGGAAGCATCCAAAACAGGAAATTCTTCTCCAGAAGTTATGAAATCAAAGGCTAAGAAGCAATGCACCATGTCCAAATCAAATTATGAAGGTGGATTATGAAGGCTAAGAAGCATTGCACCACGTCACTCAACTATTTATCTTTTCATTTAATCTGTTCAGATGGATTATGAAGGTGTTATAATTGATGCAATCAGGCCACTGGGCTAATTAAAGGAAATGGGCACCTAATGTCTGATCAATAAAAAAATTAATAAAGGTTACCTTTTCTTTACTGTCTTTATAAAAAATATAAATAAAGTATACAAATTGATATTTTCTACTTAAAATAGTCCCTTGATATTTATAATGATATGGTGCTTCTTTTAAATAAAGTAGATTATTTTTTTTCAATGATATTTTATGGCTCTGGTAAAGTAGAATTATAATACATATAATATAACTAAAATTCAGTTATATATTAATAATTTACTTAAGAGACCAAGAAACAAATATAATAAAAAGATAACATATATCTACTTTGTATTATTAATAATATCATGAGGCAAGGGATCGTGTATTGTAAAAAGATACCTTACATCTGTGTTATTTGGATAATTATAATGTATACCTAGTACCGTTAGCTTAGAGTATAGTAAAATGTTATTCTGCTATTTAACATGACAAAGATTCCACAGTATCACACCAATTGGTTCGGCCCAGCTGATTTGCATCTGCTTGATATCATTTGTTTTACAATCAGACGCAAAACTTGGAGATAAACACTAAAAGATAGTCCAACCATTTTTACTCGTAGAGAAAAATTACAGGCCAATCCCTTGCCACCCTATCTGAAGGAGAGAAATGTCTTCAGTCAACTATTCCAACAAATTAAAATCACAATTGTTGTCAAGCAACAAAAGATCCTGACTTGTTTATGTATTGCCAAAAATTGAAAAATGCACCATAACTAATGACAAGCATGCTCAAAAGTTGCATTGACTAGAGGTAAACTAAAAAGATATCATAGTTGAAAGGCCAAGAGTAGGGTATTGCGGCCATACCGAACTATGTTTCGGCGTACCGTGTTTTGGCGTTCCTGAAATGAGGCCATGCCATGCTAACACATTGAAGTGTCTAGACGTGCCATGCTGGACAGTACCGGAGATGAACACAACACATTTAATGGCACAACACAGTTTGGTATGACATGCTTTTACATGTCGTGCCGGTACTTAGACATACCGTGCTAGTTTTTTTTAGATCTTGATAATTTGTTACTTAAAAAATGTGTGTTAATGTTCAAAAAATCAGCAATAAATTAAATTATATTTTTTTTTTGTAAATTTTAGTTTTCATTTAAATATTTTGTAGTATTTTTGTTTTGGTACAATTTGAGAAAATATTACTGAGGACTAAAAAAAAATTGAAATTTTATTTTGAAACGTGTCGTGTCGTATCCGTGTCTTGACATGCTATGCCAGTACTTAGACGTGCCATGCCTTACCCATGTTTAGACATGCCGTGTTTAAATGTATCGATTTTAGAAAAATTATGCCAACACAAAGATAAAGACACGACATGTCTAACAAGACGTGCCATGTTGTGCCAATGTGCCGTGTCCTTAGTCATGCGTGCCAGCATGTGTACCGGGCATGCAGTGTTTTTGCAATACACTTGCTAGAGGTGTAAACAGATTGGATACGGACAGAGCCAATAGCTAAATCGTATCCATATCTATTTGAGAAATGTTATTGTCCCCCCGAGCCATCATCCCCGAATCAATCCTCTAACTAGTTCAATTGAATTTTTTTTTCCATTTTTGTCATGCCGTTGTTCAGCTTTCCAACCATTTTTCCATTTCTAATTGGAATGAAGAAAAATAATTGTCCAACCATTTTTACTTGTAGAGAAAAATTACAGGCCATCCCTTGCCACCCTATCTAAGGAGAGATATGTCTTTAGTCAAATATTCCAACAAATTAATATCACAATCGTTGTCAAACTATAAAAGATCCTGACTTGTTCATGCATCGCCAAAAAATGAAAAATGCACCATAACTAACGACAAGTGTGCTGAATAGTTGCATTGACCTGAGCTCTATGGAAGAAATTTCATAGTAGAAATTTCACAGTAGAAAGTCTATATAGGAATGAATCCTTGGAAGGTACCAGCTGCATCATAAAACAAAGCAGGATAAAACAAATTTCACTAGCTCGCTCATATTGCCTTCTATTGAGGCTGCTCGAACCCTGGAAGAGAGCAAGGATGGTAGTAAGTAATCTCTCTCTTTCTTAATTAATAGCTGGTGTATATACTTTTTTTGTTAAAAAAAAGTATTAAAACTTTAATTGACATTATAATTCAAAGAAACTCGAACCTGTATCTTTGAATTTGCTCTTAACTAATTAAGTAGCAAGCTGAAATTTTCTTTCATTAGTAATTAGATTTAAAATTACAAATCTACTTTTTCATTTCAGCCCGGGAGTATTACAGCCAAAGCCTCCATCACGCAACCCCGGCAGGTCTTACAATAGACCAAAGTGCAATATGTATTATAGAACAAATTGTCCTCCTGAAGCAAAACCCTAGAAGAATAATGCCTGGTTACATGAAAGATTAAGAGCATGCAAGAAGAATGCAACAACGTATTTATGTACTTGTATAAATAATAAGTGAGAATTATATATATGTGCCGAGAAGGGGATTTCATATATTAATGTTGTAATGCGTACAATTAATAGTTACATAGGTTTGCATGCAGTAACAAGGAGAGAGGTCAAGCAGAAAAGTTTGGCTGAAATAAATAATTGTGATGTATCATACACTCTGCTGTACCTCACCTCTGTGAATGATTCTCTACAACACAGAATTTGGAAAAAGTATTTATTTTTTAAATCCAATTCTTTATAAGGGTCCGTTCCTCTTTTCTGTGATGCTGCTGTGAATTTGACAAAGGTTAATGGGTGTTTTGCCCACTAACAATTGTATTAATAATTAGAAATAAAGTATTTACAAAGCACTACTTACAGCTGAAGTCACAGCTAGAATAGAAGGCATAAAATATTTACATACCTCTAATCTTTTCTACTCCATGCTAGAGTAAGTATTTATATTCCTGATCTACATCTATAACGAAACTTTTATTTATGACATAGTTTAAAAAAATAAACCAAATAACCATCGTTGCTGGGTATTTCGAATTTCACCACGGTCGCACCAGCATTATGCGGACCCATTTCAGCGGGGCCACAGAATGCCGGTGCGGATCCTTAAATGGGTCCGCATAATGCCGGTGCGGACCCTGTTCTTTATAGCCGAAATTCCAGCGAAATTTCATTCCACACTCTCACACATTCTCTCTCCTAGATTAGATCTCTGATCTGTAATTTTTTCTCTCTTCTTTTCAATTTTTTATTTTTATTTTTAGTAGGTTAATAATTAATTTAGAATAATTAATTTAGTTAATTTTTAATTTTAGGTTTCTTCTGTATTGGATTAAAAATGACTCTTATGGTATCCATCTATACTGGTGGGGATGTTTTAACAGGACCTAATGGGGTTTACTATAGTATCGGACCTGTTACTGTGATTCCGGTATTGCCGGGTACTGATTATGTGGGACTTAAATCGAGTATATGTCAGAATTTGGGGTTGGATGAGGGTCAGTATGACCTTAAAATTGATGTCATAATTAGCATGCCAACTAGTTCAGCACAAACCTGGTTCCAACTCTTTCCAATTCAAAATGAGAGAGTCTGGTAGGTATTGTACAACCAAACCATAAGTTTTTTGGGGTTCATACAAGATAATTGACCTATATGTGGAGGTTACCAGAGCCTGGCATTCCAACCTAGTTATGAGGTTAATCCAGGATCGTAGTCGGGGTAACTCATCCGGCTCTGGTCGGTCCCCTGTCCAAATTGACCAACCGTCTAGTCGTCGGGCCCCAGTTCAGAGGGATCGACCCTCCAGTAGTCGGCCCTTCCATTGAGCCCCACCACAGCCTGACCAGCTTTCATCTAGTCGGACCGCTCATTGGGGTCAATCTTGTGATCCGGATGAAACCGATGAAACAGTGGATCCGAAATTACTAGAGACAGAGGAAAATTGGAGTCATGTTGATCCTAAGGGTATGAGCGATCATAGTGATGAGGAAGATACCGGGCCTGTTCTTGGACGAGAGCGGACTTTCAGGATCGATCGCGGATAATGGATTGCGGGTTTCGGATAATGGATCGCGGGTTTCAGCACCTGATTTCAGCTTTCAATGACACATCTGGGTTTATGGAAGCAAATTCGGGTTTGTTTGGAAGGAGGGCAGAGTATGAGAATGAATTGTCTGAGGGACAAACGTATGACTCAAAAGAGCAAATGAAGAGCACAATTGCCAGGTTTCACATCCTTTGCAACAAAGAGATAAGGAATACGCACAGCAACACCACAAGAATTAGGTTCAAGTGCAAGGACAATTACTGTGGTTACATACTCGCAAAGGCCACCAGTTATGGTACACAATGGCGTGTCTCCAAGTGCCCAACAAAATATTCATGTCACGCTGATGCGACAAGAACATATCACGCACAGTTGTCGGCTAGGATGGTTGCCGAGTGTATATCGGCTCACATGAGAAACGATGTTGATTTGAGTATTCAAGCTGTCAGGATTGTTGTTGCTGAAAGATACAACGGTCAGATACCAGCGTATAACAAACTGTGGCGTGGCCGTGAGTTGGTAATTGTCCATCAATTTGGTAGTTAGGAGGGGTCATACGCTCTTATAGTTTCATTGTTGGAGGCAATCAAGAGAAACAACCCAAGGTATATTGTTCCTTCATTTTTATGTCATTTGATTGTTAATCAACAATTGAACTTATTTTTTTTTATTTATTGACAAAAATATTTTTGAGGTGACCTCATTTTCTACTGGTAAATCTGGACCATACAAGTATTTCATAGGGCGGCTTGGGCATTTGGACCGTGCATAGCTGCTTTTCAACATATCAGACCAGTCATCACCGTTGATGCATGTTTCGTGTTAGGCCGGTATAAAGGTAACTAATTTAATTGTTTTAACTTTATTTAATTTAGTTCATTTCGGCCCTTATGAAATTAATTTGATTGTTTTAACACATGCAAATTATTGATTGCAACCGGGTACGATGCATAAAACTAGCTCCTCTCGTTGGCTTTTTCACTGGTATAATCAGAGAGTTCGAAGATTGTGCGTGGTTCATGCAATGGTAGCGCCGCAATGTAATTCGCTCCAGATTCATATGTGTCATCACTGATAGGGGAAAGGGTATCAAGAAGGTGTTCAGACAAGATCATCTGGGGTAGAACGATGAGGATGAGGATCAATGTGTTCACAGTCTTTGTGCTACTCACATAGCCAAGAACATGAAGAAGAACGGTTGCAGTGATACAGCAATCCAGTTTTTTAGGATATGTGTGGCTAAGAGGAAGATGAGGAGATACGAGCAAGGAATGCAAGCAATGGGGAATGTGTGTGACATTGCCTTCAATTGGCTGGACGGTGTGGGTAAATATTTGGATCAAGATGAGAACGAGTGCTCGAAACCATGAAAGATATTCCAAGCACTGGACGGTGGTTACCGTTGGGGAATTATGACTACAAACGGGTCTGAGTCACTAAATAATGTCTTCAGGTTACACCGGTGGCAGCAATAATTGAAGACACATTTTACAAATGTCTCACATGGTTTGCGCAAAGGAGGGCCAAAGCGGAATTTGAAGCCAGTAAGGTCAACAGTTCTCGTGTCGTGTGCATCAGGTATTTTTATTTATAGTTTTTTTCTTCATAATTTTTTATGAACATCGTTAAAAAAATCTGACTTCTTCATTATTTTTTAATTTTTCATAGCTGATTAACAAACGGTTTGAGAAGTCCGATAAAATGAAGACCCTTGGGAGGTTTGGCAACTACAATGAGTTCGAGGTAACCTCCACACAAGAGAGAGTTCACGCTTTCATACCTGACGATTCTAGCCGGTTTACCAAGGCCAATTTCTAATATACGGTGATAATCAGGGATGATCACACAGTAACTTCCACGTGCCAAAAGCCTCAATTGGACAGAATACTGTATTCTCATGTTCTGTCCGTGTGTTGTCTCCGAGGCATCAACCCTAACATCTTTGTAAGTCACTACTACCACATTCAGACATTGATCAACACATGGAGGGCTGAATGGCATGTGTATGAAAATCAATCAGAATGGCCTGAACACGATGGCCCTATCCTTGTTCCAGAGGATAAAAATGTTTCATTGGGTAGAAGACGGCACAACCGGAATCTGATATGGATGGATGTTCTAAATAATAGGAGAAGAGGACACCAAGCCAGCCGAGATGCACAGGAAAGACAAAACAGATCTGCTCGAGGTGCACGAGGTAGTTTTTTTTTTACTAATCAATTTCAACTTCTAATAAAATATTGAAACAATCAGATTTAACAGTCATTATTTCATACATTTGCAGGTTGAGAGTCTATCAATGGATGAGATATTTATCTATTTTTAATTGTATTCGTAAAAACGTTGTTTATTTTTGATTTATTAGACGTATTTATAATGTATGATAACATTAGCATTGTTCTATTGTATGCTTCTTTATATGTCTCATTGTTCTATTGCAATGTTTCTTTATATTTTATCAAACAAACGAACAAAAATTTCAGATTAGATGACATTTGAAACACAAACAATTAAACAACTTTCAAAACAAAATCCTAATCAAACTTTACATTTCTGATTAAAAAAAAAAAATAACAGGGTCCGCACCGGGATTGTGTGGCCCTGGGTCTGCAGCGGTGTTGTGCGGACCCATTTCAGGCTCCGCACTGGCATTGTGCGGCCTCCCTGAAATGGGTCCACACCGGTAAAGTGCAGCCGTGGTGAAATTCGAAATTTCCAGAAACGATGGTTATTTGATTTTTTTTTTTAACTATGTTATAAATAAAAATTTTGGACATCTATACCCAGAATAAAACACCTTAGTACACTATACCTATAGAACTACTCTTTATTCCCTCTACTCTCGAACTCTCTCCTTAAAAAAAAAAAAAAAAAAAAAAAAAAAAATAGGCTCAATGGGACATCAAACTTTATTCCAGATCTACATTTACTTACAATGACACATCAAACTTGGAGATAAACACTGGAAGTCCGTACAAATAATTTGTGTAAATCTACCATATATCTAATTGGAATGAAGAAAAATAATGGTCCAACCATTTTTACTTGTAGAGAAAAATTACAGGCCATCCCTTGCCACCCTATCTAAAGGAGAGATATGTCTTCAGTCAACTATTCCAAACAAATTAAGATTTCAATCGTTGTCAAACTACAAAAGATCCTGATTTGTTCATGCATCACCAAAAAATGAAAAATGCAACATAACTAACGACAAGTGTGCTGAAAAGTTGCATTGACCTGAGGTCCACAGAAGAAATTTCATAGTAGAAATGTCTAGAGGTGTATATAGATCGGATAGAGACAGATAATAGCTGAATCGTATCCATATCTATTTTTATTTAATTGCAATAATTGCCTTGGAAAGTCTATATATAGGAATGAATCTTTGGAAGGTACCAGCTGCATCATAAAACAAAGCAGGATAAAATAAATTCCAAAAATATCATCAACAAAAGCTCTCCCAGTTCTATGCATTCTCTTCTTATTTTTCACTAGCTCGTTCATATTGCCTTCTACTGAGGCTGCTCGAACCCTGGAAGAGAGCAAGGATGGTAGTAAGTAATCTCTCTCTTTCTTAATTAATAGCTGGTATATTCTTTTTTTAAAGGATGTATTCAAACTTTAATTTACATGACAATTCAATGACACTTGAACCGGTATCTTTTAATTAAGTGGTGAGTTGACAATTTTAGTAACAGATAAAGTTAGCGAGATATATTTTGTATTTATTTCAATAGTAAATTAAAAGTTGCAAATATACTTTGTGATTTCCTCGTTTTCAGCAATCAGCGGGAGAACATTAAATCCAAATAAACCATCTCCCAGAGGCAACCCTTACACTGGACGACCCTGCAATCAGCAGTATCATTGTCAACCTGGTGATCCTCCTCTGGAAGCAAAGCCATAGAGAAATGATTCCTGGTACACGAAAGAATCAGACCAAGAATAATGCAACAAAGTATTTATGTATGTGTTTACACAATAGGTAATATGTATAATTTGTGGTATTTATCGTCCTCTTCAAGCAGACCTGTAGAAGGATGATTCCTGGTTACATGAAAGAGTTGGAGTAAGAAGAATAGAACAAAGTATTTATGTATACATGCATAAATAAAATGTGAGATTTATATATGTGATTGGTGGAAATTAATCCCTACAAAGGAGGGGATTTAATATATTAATATTGTAAAGTGTGCAATTAATTAATAGAGTCGTATAGATTTGTGCCAAAAACTGGTGTTAATTCACCTAAATAGATCTTCCAATGCCATCTACATTACTTGCCTGCAGTAACATGGAGAGTGGTCAAGCAGCCCCACTTGATCCTAATTATGTTATCCTTAAGTAATTTTTTTGGTTAAAATAAATAACTGTGACGTGAATTATTCTCTACAACACACAGAATTTTGAAATAGTAAAATTACTTAAAACTAATTCTCTATAATGGTCTGTTCCCCTGTTTCTTAATTTTTGATGTAAAAACAAATTTACAAATTAACTTCTGGCTTGATCCAATATTTTTTCCAAAAATCTGCTAATTGATTCTACTGAGCTATGATATATAATTGAGGGAAAAAAATGCTGATGCTCTGAGGCTCAGATTCTTAGACTAATCCCTTGCCACCCCAACCCTATCCCGAGGACAGAGAGCAATGACTTGAGTCAACTAATCCAACAATCTAAAATCTCGCTGGTAATCTACAAAAGCATCCAAATAAACTTGTTGATATATTAACAAAGGGACAATTTTACTGAAACTTCACTTCGAAATCATTGAAGAAAATAACAAAATTAAGGAGTACTTGACAATGCGTAGAAATTTGGTACGCAACGGAACCAGCAGATGTGCAACTACAAAAAAAATTAAAACTCAAAAAGAATGATGCCCGTTCATTTGGGCTGCTTTTAGTGGCCCTTATTCGCTATATGGAACATTAATTAATCCTACCCAAAGTAACCATCTAATAAAAATAGACCTCATAAAGTGGTTTTTAATTAGTAAATGTCGTCTCGAACTTAACATGTTGACCCGTCTCATGTTGGAAACAAAACGGATTAACGGGCCCACCTAAGGTTAAGATTCACCCAAGAATCTCTCTTATTTGTTCTCTCCTGACTTTGACTTAATTAGTTTATGCAGACACCTTATTTGTTGTCTCTCCTGACTTTGACTTAATTAGTTTATGCAGATACCGATACGGATACAGTTTGAATTTTGAAAGCAGATATGGATACCGATATGGATGATTATCCATATCTATATTTTTTTATTTTTTCGGATACAGATAATTATCTGTATCCATATTTTTTATCCGCTTGTTTCACAATCATATATATATATATATATATATATATATATTGCATTTTAGGGTGATACTTGTGGACAGCATAATCAGTTGCTTGGTGGTATTCAAATAGAGTGGGATTTGAAGATTTTTTTTTATTATACCGGGATCGTGTGCAAGTCCCACAAAGAATCAAGTAAAAAATACAAGTCAAAGAGGAAGGAAATGCAGGAGGGATATAATCGGAAATATAAATTTAAAGTGTGTGAATTAAGTGTAAGTGTAAATAAAAAAAGTATTGAAAGAATAATTAAGAAGTAAATATAATGTATTGAAGTCTTGAGGGATACATAAGAAAATTGATATGAGTCAGGGTACACAACAAATTGACCCTTTTTCAAAATATTAATTAGCTAAAAAAAAATGATGCACATATATCACTTATACCTTTTGTATTCTCTGCATGCTTCATATTAAACAACTAATAAAATAATTCCGAAATTAAGAACTACAAACAAAAGAAATAAAAACTTGCCCACAAATTTTAAATTTTTTTTATTAGTATCAAATACTCTATGTATCAATAAAATTTTTCCTATCTAATAAAAATAATAAAGCATTGCTATGTACAAAATGATGTAGGTAAAACAAAGAGTAGCAATAAATTTGGCTGGCTTGCAAACGAAGATCTTTTACTATTTTATCAGTGTAATATAAAAAAAATATGCTATCACCATTATTGTTTTGTGTAATTATATATCAATCTCGATTTAAGATAACATCAATAATATTTTATTTCATATAATAGAATAGAATATCATAGCACAAATTAAAATATGTATTATTTTTGTATATTCAATCCAACACAATTACATGTATTTTTTAAGGGTCTAATTCACAATAATTTTTTTTGTTACTACGTACTGAAATAGTTGAGTGAAACATATCTCACATTATAAAGAAAAATTATCTCAAATCGATATATGTGTAATGAAATATACATATTTAAAATATCTAAATACTAATACTACAATTTATATAATTTAAAGGGCTTTGTGAGAAGTGCATACCTTTTACTTTTTTGCACTTAAAACTTTATTGCAAGTATTTTGCCACTAAAGCTGCATTTTTATTGTGTTGCGGATGAGGAATCAACTAAATATCAATTTCAACGCGAATTGTTGTAGAAATGCAGCCACAACTGATCCCTGTAACGTGTGACGTTGTTGTAGGAGTGCAGAAATCACAAGGGGCCCACTCATTCTCTCAACTCCTTTTTTTAGTTTCCTATGACGGTATTGAACAGGATGTATGTAGTGATGAAATTTTTGACCCGGTTTCTCTCTACACGCAACATTTTCCATTTCTGGAGTTTAAATCACAGAAGATCTGTTCTGAGCTAAAACAGGAGTAGGCTAATAAGAAATTAAGGGTTGGCAAACCTTTTTTATCTTTTTATTTGTAGAGGTAGGCAACTACTCTGCTTCTGTATATAAAGCCAGTTTTGCACCCAAAAAAAATACTCAGTCAATAATACCAGTTTTTTGTAAATTCAAAATGTTGTTTTTAATTGACAGAAAGCTTCAGGAGTGGATCTAGAATTTCTGTCTGAGTGGGACAACAATCGAATTCAAATAGCTTATTTGGTTCAAACATATATATTAATTAATCGGTTCAAACGTATTAATTAATAAAAAATAACAAAAATTTATAATTTGATATAAATTTGCCTCAATTGAGACTTTAACAAAAATAATCAATTTAAATTTTCTAATCGGGTTAATGCGTTTTCTTTTGTGGCAATTGTTGGTTTAACAGTTATGTAATTTGATACTATATATGTCATGTCCTTTATATTTTACTATGATTTTATGAACTTGGGACCCCAGAGGGACATGGCTTCTGACCATTCAAAATATTTTTCTTCTAAGGATTAACTATGAACATTTTGGTATAGCGCTTGGAAATAAACAACTAAATGGGTCTCTATTGGAGAGTGCAAATTAACTGAGAGAGAGACCGATTGGGTTTTGGGCTTTTCGAAGAGAGGCAAAACAAGTTTTAGGGAGGGGTAAAATTGGTCCGGACTTGTAATTCTTTATAAAAGTTAGAAATTCAGGGGGGCAACTGCCCTCTGCCCTTTGGCCTTACTGGGTCCGCCTCTGAAAAGCTCCCATGCATTCAAATGTCAAAGGATTTGTACCACTTGGGTTTATCAAACTAGCAGGACCTCAACTTTTTCGCACTTTATTAATATTTTTAATAATATCATTAGCCCTCAATGTAGTGGTAATTAGATCAACATGGGAAAGAGACGTAGCATCTGTAAGCATCAAGCGCATGACAATAAGAGATGGAGATGACATGACAATATATATATAGGCCGAGTTCATTTGATTTTAGTAAGAGATGGCAACGAATCAAGTTATTTTCACTACGGTAGCTTTTCTCCTTTAATTTAAAAGAGATTATTCCTGCACGGCAATTAAATAGCACAAATAACTATGCCATTAAAAAGGCCCATATGGGTTAAGTCCAAATGAACGATTTAACTTTGTTAATTTTGTGTTCTTATACTTGACAGTGTATAGTTTTTAGTTTTCTTCATTGAAAATTATCGTCTTCATAGGTTTTCTTCCTTGAAAAGGCTCGTGTTAATATTAATTGACAATTGTAACGCACAAAACAAAAATATTGCAACCTTTTTTCCTCAAGGGAAGATGTTCCGCAATTTTTATTAATACCCTCCAAAAAAAATAGCAAATCTACCCTCTGCATTGAAATAATTTTATAAATACCCTAACCGCCCCACGTTGGGGCGATTTGATTTTTTTTTTTTTTACAGATGTTTACCAAACCGCCCCACTGTGGGGCGGTTTGCTATAATTTTTTTTTTTTAGCTGACCGCCCCATAGTGGGGCGGTTTGCTATAAAAATGTTTTTTTTAGAGATCTTAATATTTCCATCTAATTTGTATATTATATGACACTTATCCTAGATGAGTATATATTTATGTAATCAATTTAAAAAAATATAAACGATCGACAAGAGCTAAGACGATTATTACAGATGATCGTCTGATCCTTTGCAAGGATCGGATTCTGTGCTATTATATCGATCAGATTTTGTGATGGAATGTACGGAGCCCCACAAGACCCTGTCACATTAGATTACTTCGAAGAGGCATTCTAATTTGCAATCTCAACTTGTTATAGCCTTATAGGTATCATAAATAATGGACACATCAAGACATAATAAGCTGAATACCATGCTGGAGCATCATATATATTTTTTATAAAGAGTATTACAACAAAACTACTATAAATATTAGATAAAATATTAGCACTTAGCTAATTAACAACATCAGAAGAGCACTCATTTGAGATGAGACTATACAGTACTGTAAATATTAGAGAAAATATTACCATACATATAGACAGTTTCCACAAGAAATTATTTTTCTAAACAGCTTAATATCTTTCAGGGCACATATTACAAACAAAGATAGCGCAATAGTGTAGCTACACTAATATAGCCCGAAACATCAAGTACCACCTCCCAATGAACAACACAAAAAACAAATCCAAAATAAAACAGTTAAGTTGGATTAATCTAACAAAACTATATATTACCCAGATTCGCGCAATATTCAATTTGCATACCTTATTAGATCCAGCAGAGATCCAACGATGATTATGCAAATACTTGAACAGCCGCCAGGCACCAATTGGAAACATAAAATTGACAAATTCTAAACACACGAAACATCTCAAAAATAAATTTATAGCAAACCGCTCCACTGTGGGGCGGTCAGCTAAACATATGTAAAAAAAAAACCGCCCCAACGTGTGGCGGTTAGGGTATTTATAAAATTATTTCAATGCGGAGGGTAGATTTGCAATTTTTTTTAGGGTATTAATAAAAGTTGCGGGAAGATGTTGGACTCACAATGATTTTGTCACCCAATAGGAACCCAAGGTTGTAGCAAACTCGAATGTTGATTATTGAAGTGCTCTTTAAAAAATAATTTTCTTAGAAGATTTGGCGCACAAATTTTAATTTGAAATAATTTCATGACCTTTACTTGAAAGAAAGCTAGAAAAACTTAAAAGGAGGAACTTTTGATTCGTTAATATTATAGGTTGTACGCACGAGGAAACCGAGAGAGGTACTTTCTGCTAAAAGATTCTCCCACGATTAAAACAAACAAGAAAAGTAAACTATTTAAAGATTCAATGAATATTTTGATATGTTTATTCAGCTATCACATGATCACCTCATCACTCATGAATCTTGTAAAGAGTCTAAACAAGAAGTTTTTCGGAACAAATAATTGTGAAACAATAATTTTAAATTAAATGAAAGCAAATGATGTAAAACTATAATATTAAGTTAGTATAACACTGAGAATTCCATATAGGCTATGCTAAGTGGTACTAGAATCGATTCATGTTATGAAGATAGCTGAACGTTAACTGAACTAACATACCTATCTTGTAATGTTACAATGTATTAAATATTTTTATACTGTACTTAACCATTGGATATAAACCAGTCTAGTATTGATATTCTGTAGTTCATCTATCTAATCAAGGGTATTATGCCTTATAAAAGAAAAGAAAAATCAAGGCCTTATAAAAAAAGCCGAAAAGCAGAGAAAGAGAAAAAAAAAAAAAACAGGGGAGATCCAGACAAGCAGCAAGAAGTGGCCAAGGACAAAAATTGACTGTTGGCTTAATTCTTAAGAGGAGAAGAATTGAAGAAGAAAAAAGTATTCAAAAAAATACAAAATCAATAAAAATGAGTTCCCATAAGCAAAGAAAATTCTTACCAATTATTACAAATCATATAATAAATTGAATGGTAAATTCATTTCTATCCAGGGTCAAAGTAGGGACTCCTATTAGAAGTCATCTTCCGAAAGATCTTCAGAAAATATCTTCGTAAAGATCTACAAAATAATTGGACAATAGCTTATTTAGCAGCAACAAATAAATACTAAGAAAAATGAAATATTCATTTGTCAAACTGTAGCTGTTTAGTCAGTCAGCAAATCCTACCAAGGCATATGACTTCAGAAAGTTAAAAAGTTCATTTGTGTAAAATCTACAATATTCAAATATTAATTAAATTACGAACCTGATTCCCCAATTTCAATGTCAGGGCAGCTGCAGTGACGAACACGCACATAGCAAGACCCAGATGGAATCAACCCATCTGGAAGAACATGAAGCAATTCACAGTAATGGATTTCCAGCCTTGTAAGTGATGAAATGCTCTGTCTGCCGATATATGACTTTTTATGAGAGGAATCACCAATTGACTCCGTAGATTCCATCAACTGCAGTCCATGCATCGTTATTGATTTCAGGACTTCACAACGGCAAATATACAGTCTAGCCAACATATCCAGATTCCCTAGTCCGGTAATCAACTCCAGGTGGTCACAAAGACGAATATCCAATTCTTCAAGCTGGAAAGGCAGCTGCTCCAGCTGCAGAACTCGGATACCATGACATTGATCAATGGTGAGGTGCTTGAGAGTGTGAAGATTGCGGAATGGAAGAGATTCAATATAGTAACAATAATCTAACTGGATTTCCTGTATTGACTGCAAGGAAAATGGATCACTCATCCATCCTGGTACTATAGCAGAAGGATAACATCTTACTCGAAGTTTTTTGAGGTTAGGATGTGGCCGGAGGGATTCTAACAAAGAAAAAGCTGCATCATCGTAAACGGCCCACTGGTCCTCAGAAGCTTCTGGTTTGAGGATTAATATCACCCCTAATTCCTCACGGTAAGATGATACCCCGAAATCAGTTGACCAGCTTAAATGCAAAGTTTCAAGTTTGCATTTACTTCTCATGTTAGCACGCTGAGCATCTTTTAAATTACTCATTTCATTAATACAGAGATTTCCTTCAAGGTCCGTTATATCCTTTAACCAAGCTATAGTTTTAACTCTCAATCTTGCTCTCATTGTCTTTATTGCCGGAAAATTAACAAGCCCATGCGGGACATAATCCAAGCAATTACGACCTCCAATAAATAATCTCAGTAAGTTAAGAAGATTACCAATACTTTCTGGTAGATATTTAAGATTTCTAGATTTAATATTTAAAAACTGTAAGTTAAGAAGATCACCAATACTTTCAGGTAGATATTCAAGGCGATTGCAATAAAGAATTAAAGTCTGCAGGTTGTAAAGGAGGCCAATGGATAGTGGCAACATTTGAAGACGTGAAGATGTAAGTCTAAGATAGGTTAGATGTTTCAACTCCGAAATGGAATCAGGAATCCCGATCAAATCACCCCCTTTCAATTCCAAAACCCTGAGTAATTCAAATTTACTGAGGTTACATATGTGCACGTCCCTCGGACGTTCATTATAATATTCTGGCAACTGTCTCAGATCCATAGAAAGAGTTCTTAAACCTTTCAGATTTCGTTGGAGATATTGATTTACATATCCAATGAAACCACCTGCATACAAATGGCTTGCTCCTTGCGGAACATTTTCCTTTTGAATATCAAGTGGCTGGTTGATCACCACCGAATAATGTTCATTCTCAGAATTAAGTCGAGCAAGGTCATGGATTATATCGTGCAACTTACACCATTCTGAAGGTTCATCTAAAGAAGACTCATATAAATAAAAATCAGAATATTCATCAAGAAGGGACCTCTCCTTTAACTACTCATAATATTCACCAGCAATTTCTTCAATCCTTCTTTTGCTACTGGATTCGATGTAGCCATGAGAGATCCATAACTCTATCAAATTCATCTTTCTTAATGTGTAATCTTTCGGGAACATGGAACAAAACAAAAAACACGGCTTAAGTCGGGGAGGTAAATGAGCATAGCTGATCTGAAGTGCTGGGAATATATCATTCGATGAATTTGATTCCCTAAGGTCACTTTCTAGAATCTCTCTCCAACCCTCTTTATTTGTTTCATGTCTAAGGAGACTTGCAATCGACTTTACAGCCAAAGGCAACCCACGACACTTTCTCATAATATCCCTTCCCATATCTACCAAGTGTGTTGGCATAGTGTCACTTGTACCACTAAATGCATAATGCTGGAACAACTGCCAACACGAACTTTCAGGCAAGTTACTTGGCCTGAGTAGCATTGTTGTTTGCATGACCTTTGCAACCTTATCACTTCTTGTTGTCACAAGAATTCTGACCATTTTTGCTTCTTTAAAAGAAACCTGAAACAACTCCCAAAGATTTTGATTCTCATTCCACACGTCATCTAAAACAAGCAATATTGCTTTTCCCTGGATAGTTTTTACAAGAACTTTTTGTAATGAGCTCAACTCACTCACACCACAATTGTTTTCGGAGAATGATTCAATGGTTGCTTTGATGAGTCTGCTGACATCAAATTCATCAGACACACATACCCACCCATTTAAATCAATGCACTGAGAAACCCTACCATCTTTGTACACAAGTTGGGCAATGGTGGTTTTTCCGAGCCCACCTTTGCCAACAATTGAAATGACTGAGAATGGCTTTTCTTTTTCAGTTAGTAAGAAATCGATGACCTTTGAAATGTCAGCATCTCTGCCAAAAATACTCACCTCATCCACCATGTGACCCGTTGGGGGTCGTGAAATTTTGTTGTTTGGACGCCTCTCTCCATCACTTTCTCTTAATTGGAGAGCCTCGCGGTCCTTCGCTATTTCATCAAATCGACCTCTTATTTTTTTAAGCCGATTAACCATGTCGTCAGGAATTGAAACAATGTACTGTAAAAAATAAATGTATTGCATATGTCAAATTTCATAATTTGTTAACTAAAACTGATAATTAATGGATCAAGTGACGACTCTAATGTTTGATTTGGAAATCTAGTAATAAAACAAGTCACCACCTAAGTGAATGTCAATCCATCTAAAAAAAAAGAGAAAATTCAAGCATACACAATTTACTTTTGGTACTACACAATAAGAATCCATTTAATTTGTATATGCACAAGACACTAACCTCCATCTGCTTTCTCTGATGACAACCAGCCTGAGAAGCCTTTCTTGCCTCTACTTGGACACGTGTAACCTCGTACCGGTACTCGCTGAGCACATCCTCGGAATCAGAAGCTACCTTCTTGAGCTCCTTTAGCCAGTGCTTGACATAGTGGTCTCTGATTTCCCTCTCCTCTGCATCAAGCAACGTGGCCTTGATTCCCTTGAGAGTTACCATCAGCCTCTCCATATCATCCTGGGCAGCAAGAGCACGCGCCCTTTCGGAGTTGTTAGAATTTGATGAAGAGGAAGAAGGAGCCTGGGCAGAGGCTGTAATTGTGGGGAGCAATTTGGTGCCAAGAGAGAGCAGAGAGTTTATCAAAGCCGTTGCCATTTTGCTCTGTAGATTTCTGCGGAGAGACTCAGTAGGAGGAAAGAACCTTGGATCTGGGTTGTGAAAATGTGAAAATGAGGAATGAGAATGAGTAAAGAACTCTTGGAAGACTTTGTACAGTAGTCAATGGTTATTTCACGTTTTATTTTTCTTTTATTTTCATTTTAACGACAGTGTGGACTGTGGTCTGATTGTAGTAAATGATACAATGAGAAGTGGGCCCCAGTGGGGTCAATGCTTTTTTTGACGAAACTGGATTAGAAATCAGAAGGAATTAATTAACCCAAGGAATCCAAAAGAAATTAAATATTTAATTTGTTATAATACCTGATTGGAGATCGGCGATAATCTGTCGTGCTCAATCTGTGGTACATTGACATAAATTACATTGTAATTAGATCCTAAAATACTGTAAATTAAATTGCACTATATTAATCAAAATTCAAACTAAATTATTGTAAAGAGTGAGGCTATGGTACTATGCATAGCGCATAATGAGAAATGAGATCTGAGGGGTAAGGTAAGTTCTTAGAAGTGGCGTGTACAATGCTTCTACTTTTTCTTTTTCTTTTCACGAGAGTGGATACTTTCGGTGGAGTCTTTTTCTTTTTCATATGTAAACCCATCTGCTGCGATGCATGGATTCTTTTTCTTTTTCTTTATGTTTTGGTGCTTTCCTTTTGGAGAAATTGTAAGAGTCACATGCATTGGTACTGTAGCCTGCCAGACTGCCACTACTATTCATTCATGTGCGGATACAGCAATGAACTAGGATGATTGAAGGAAGTTGCAATAATTGGAGAATTTGTTAAGGGAATTACTTTTACTGCAATAATTGTTAAAAATTGATTAAAAGTTGCACTTAGCATCAGAGGCGTGGGTGCTATAATTAGCGTATTTCAATATTTAGCAAGTTAATTAGTGGAGGTCTAAAATTAGACATTGTATTAGGTATATTAATGATGTAAGACAGAGAAGAATTTTGCAACGATTAAAAAAAGGAAAGTGAATGAAAATTGTTTCTGTTTTTGAGAAGTTCAGAAAATTCTTTTATTTTCCTTTTGTGAAACAGAGAGTTTGCATGAAATAGAAAACAAAAGGCTGTTGCAGTCAGCCCAATTTTCAACAATAATACCCACTATAATTTGTTACCATTAGAGATTAATTTGGCTTGGTATACTAACAAGTGTACCCTAAAGTTTTCTCTTTTCAGTTGAAGAGGGCACATTAGCATTTCACAACCCTATAGATTATAAACCCTGACTACACTAATTCTGACACCTTAATTCAGATGAGAAACACTCATGCTACTGTCACAACCCAACAATGGGGCCGACAACCCGCCGCGCTCATCAGCGCAAGGCGATTTCTATCATTTTACAGAATCACATATATACATATACATTACCAATGACATAACTTACTTTTTTTTCGTTGCAAGTCCCCCAGTCTTCTAGTTCAATATCTCGTTTCGTGTCTCACGCTTTGTACTTGGAACCCACAAAGTGGAAAGATGAGAGATTGAAAATCTCCCAGTGCGGTATTCAGTTCCAGTCGAGTTATTCTAAGACCCGACCAACTAAATCAAACCAGCACCGAGCATAATTATAAAAGAACAACATTGATCATCAAGCCGAAGAGATAATTCACAATCAATAGTAAACTGCTAGCATGAATCAATGTAGACCAAAATTAGAACCTTACTAAGTAATCCAAAAATAAGTTTACCTATGACATTTCATTAACTAAGTTATGCTTATGATAACATAAAAGTTCTATAAACCCCAAAGTGCAATGCTCACGCAAGTAGATTGATTATAAATTCAAACATGCATGAAATGCTAACATATCATATAAAATACTCAAATGCTCATGAATCTTATTTATTTAATGCACAAATGTTCTTGTAAAGCAATACTTTTAGCATTTCTATCTTGCGATCCAGATTCGACACTTATCTGACTACGGGTCATGCGCTACCACGAATACGGCGCCTACACAATTTCTGTTATGGCCATAACCTGAAATTGTGCGCTTACCACGAATACGGCGCCTACGTGCCTTCAGTTATGCGCTTCCACGAATCAACGGCGCCTACATAACTGAATCACGCGCTACCACGAATACGGCGCCTACGCAATTTTTGTTATGTGCTTCCACGAATTAACGGCGCCTACATAACAGAAATTACGCGCTTACCACGAATACAGCGCCTACATGACCCCGGTCATGCGCTACCACGAAAAGACAGCGCCTACATGACCGATCAAGTTTCCAAGTTCAATGTTCAATCAATACATTACCACGGTCATGCGCTACCACGAAAAGACAGCGCCTACATCAGGGGCGGATGATAGTTCAAGCTGGTGGGTGCTAAGCCACCCCAAATTTTCAAAATTTTATTATCAAGTATCTAAAATTCTTACTAATTTGTCTCTTTTATATGTATTAGCACCCTCAATGATACTAACAAATTTAAAGGGCTTGAACGTAAATTTTAAAAATCAAAGTCACAGCAAACTGGGCTTCATATTTTATTTGGACGTTTCGATTTCTGTGTTTGTGCTGTGAACAAAAGAAAACGGATCCTTCCAATTTGAAAAGGTCATACCTATATAGAAAAAATAATGCCCGATTCTATATATTGAATTTTTGTACCCATCTGGAACTGCCATGATCCTATATAGAAAAAATAATGCTCGATCCTATATAGAAAACGGATCATTCCATTGAATTTTTGTATCCATCTTAATAAATAGTAAAACAAATTCAAAAAAAAATGTAAAATTTGATGCACAAACACATTTTAATATATCAATCATGTTGAACGGTTTAGATCGACTATTTGGACTTTGAATATGTAATGTATAATCCGGTGTCATTAAAAAATAGTGTAAGTGGATCCCTCCTCGTGTTATATTGTGTTATGTATTTTTTTATTAAAAAAATAAAAATATTATTTAGCACCCCCTATACTCAAATTCTAGTTCCGCCCCTGGCCTACATGACCGTCAGGTTTCAGACATCTCGTTCTTTAGCACAGTTTATTTATAAAAATATCATATTAACAATCTTTCTTAGCTTCAGAAACTATAATCATGCCTCACATGCAAAGTTATGAATTCATGTCATGCTTTTATAACAAATACTTATGCATCCATATCATGCTAACGGTTCATTTAAATCAAACTCCTGTGTTTAGTGGTATTGCTTTGTATCATGTCATGCACTAGCTTACAGAAAATATGATCATGTAAACATTTCAAGCATTCATAGCATGCAATTTGAAAACCATAATATGTAACTAACTATATATAATCCGATAAATGAACATGAGGCCAACCAGCAACAATAATGAAAATAGCAATCAAACAAACCAAACTATTTTTCCAATAGTGCTAAACCAAATAATTAAAATCATGACATGCTCTAGTCTCAAGAATTGATACAGGAACCACCAAATACCGAACTTAAGTTCCATGTCTACAGTTTGTCATCATACCAACTGGTTTGATTGACAAGGCTGTTATTAAAACATCTACTAATTCTAGTGCAATCCATTTATATCAATTCCAGTGCAATCCCTTTATATTTGGTCAATACCCATATACTATGTTAATTATGCATGCCTTGCAAACTTGAACCGTTACCCAATAATTGGTCAATACTTACTCCATAACAATCAAGCAACCCAAATCAACAATTATAAGCAAGCAATACAAATTAAGCAAACCAAATCAACAATTATAAGCAAGCAATCAACAATCAAGCAAACTAAATCGACAATTATAATCTAGAAATCAACAATCAATAAAATTAGTTGAAAGGAGCTAGGAATAACTCGAAATCTGCACCTTACAAATGTCGGGCTCAATGAATAACTTGTCACTGTTGCGTAGACACATCCTGCTTGTTCTCGTCATACAATGTTCATCCTTATGCCGGATTATCGAAATATCAATAATCAAACAAGAGATTACAGAAGAATTCGTCAGGATCGAAGAGGTTGACATGTTGCAAGCGTCTCCGCCTCATTCATCTATCGTTGTATAATCATCGGCGCCACCACCTATCTCTTCTTCCGTATGCTTTGGTTGCACTTGAGCCACGTCCTTCTAACAAATTATTTCCAATTTCAATTGCCGGGTACACCAAGGAAAATGAGATATGATGGAAGTGAGGTGGTGTGTGGCGGAGGGAAGGAAAGTTTTGTGCGGACTCCCCAAGAAAAATAGAGAGAGAAGAGGGAGTGTACACGTGGGTGAGAATGAAGTTAGGTTAGTGGTGACAAAAATGAAAAAAATGATAATAGAAAAGTAAAGACGGTGCCATGTGTCCCCATATAAAATTCTAGAACTTAAAGAAATATATTATATATTGTTCTCAACTAAATGATTAATAGGTTTGCAATTAACTCATTTGCATTTTTTTAAAATAACTTGAACATTATAATTACCAAGATTTTAACTAACATCATATTACAATGAAAATATCTAAAGCTAGAGTAAAACTTTTCAAATTATTGTATATATGACTTTATAAGAAAATTAAATTTAATTAATTAACATGTATAAATAAATAAATTTACCATATTTCAATACAAAATTAGTCATGTTCCAATATTTCCAGAATTTCTGATTTCAACACTTGCACAATTTATTAATCATCATTTGTTAAGGAATTTACAATTACCTAGTTTCTAATTTAATTATTCCTATGTATTTCTAGTGTATTTATTACAAAATATTTCAAGATTAACAATTATCTATATATTCAATTACGTGATCTCATAATCAAATAACTAAATAGTTCATTTTTATTTACAAAAGTTCAAAGTGAGTCCAAAATTGAGATGTTACAATACCAATGTAATAATAATTTCATCGATTATGTATTTTTACCTCATGCAATTATATTTTCTAGTATTCAAAAACTAGGCTGTTACAGAGGTTAACAGAGAAAGGGATGTCATGAAAGAAAATAACAAAATGACTTGACAATTAATGCGTAGAAATTTGGTATCATAATATGGACAAAATTTTAACAAATGATATTATGTTGAAATCTCTCAAACTGCTAAGATGATAGTTGTAATGCCACGTAGATTGAGAGAATTGACATGAGAAACGATCCAATTTAAAATTTCAGTTTTAATTAACTTAATTAGTAGGCCATAATATAAATAAAATTGATTTCCATACCAAAAGAGGCCCAACCCAACTAAAATTCCAGCAGCCTATATTTTGATTTTCAAATAACCAACTCATTTAACCACCTCTTCATTTGAAAACTGATCACATCCCCTGTATACGCCTCCCTCTCAAAAATAAACTATGCATCCTAATCTAGGCCCCGCCTCCCCCTTATAAACAAACCCCTCTATCCTCTCTGCTTCATCTCAATCCGCACCGTCCCTACAGAATTTGAGTTTAATTAAACCCTTCTCCAGTTTATCTCAAACCAACCCCTTTTTAACTTGATACAAACTCCTCCCTGCCGTATCTCTCTTCCTTTCACAGCAGCCAAAAAGACCCTCTTAAGCCGCACCCTTTGAAGTATTTTTATTTGGTTGGAAATTTTCTGCACTTAAGGTATGAAATATCTCATTATTTTAGTGCATAAACTAATTGATTAGAATACGTTATATTGTTATATTTAGTTAGAATAGATTTTGTTATTACTTGTATGAATTCATGAATAATTAGACCTTTAATTATAATCTGAAGTTTATTTATTTATTAAAAATTTCTGAAATTATAACTTGAATCCGAAAATTTCCTTTTAATATATCAAGTTTGATATTTATTCAAGTACATATTGTTAGTAGATATTAATTATAAGCCAGGATATTTTTGGAATTTTAAAAGTACCTTATGATTATTACTATTTATTTTAGTAAAACCTGATATTTAATATTAGAAATGATTATTTTCTTTAAGTTACAAAATCTGGAAAATTCCTTATTTAACAATTACTTTCTTCTATTATATCAAAATTTGAAAATATAAATCATTAATAAAGTATATGTTTGAGTTTATTAAAATATGAAAATATTCTTTATTAGTAAGTATCTGTTTAAATTAACATTCATTTCCTGATCATATAATTTGATGAGAAAAGGTTTCTATACCCACGGAGTCATCCCCGGATTATCCCCAAACTATTCGGATATGGTTCCAACTGATTTAAACCGTGGTTAACGGTAATTGTGGTCCCCACAATAACGTCATTTAAAACCCGTTTTCCCCGCATATTTCCTTTTTTTTGAATTTCCTTTTCTGTTCGCGATCTTCTTCCTTTTCTGTGGCGATTTTGTGGCGATTTGTGGCGATTTTGTGGCGAGAGCGATAGTCTTCAGGCGGAAGCCTTCAGGCGTACGACGGAACCTCGCCGAGAGCAAAGGATCACGGCGACGGAATCTTCAGGCAAACGACGGAGTCTTCAGGCGACGGATCAAGCTTCAGGCGAGGGATCAAGCTTCAGGCGAGGGATCAAGCTTCAGGCGACGGAAGCTTCAGGCGAAGAAATCGAGGTTGAATTTGAGTGAGTTCTTTGCTGATCAAAATTACACCGATCGTTTTGTTAATTTCATTTTTTTTTATTTGAATTGAATTCCCGATCTCGTTTCTTTTGTTGAAATCAAAATTACACCGATCGTTGTCTTAATATCGTTTTTTTTCCGTTGTTTGATTCATTCTGTATTTTGTTTCACAGTATTCGATTTCACGTTCGAATTCATCAGAGTCAATTTGGATTGAAGGCTAGCAGTGAACTTTAAATTCGGTGAGTTATTTAATGATTTTATTTTACAGGATTGATGGAATATATTTACAGGTTGTAGTTATTATTTTACACGATTGTTTTGTTTAGGATTCACTTTCGATTCTGATTTAATGCCAGCAGTAGTTATTTAGTAATTTACAGGATTCATGGAATACATTTACAGGTTGTAGTTATTATTTTACAGGATTCATGCAATACATTTACAGGTTGTAGTTATTATTTTACAGGATGCATGCAGTAGATTTACAGGATATAGGTACAATTTTACAGGATTCATGCAATAGATTTACAGTTTGACAGTAAATCATAGGATATATGTACTTGTTTAAAATTCCAGTATTTATCTATTAACTTTAATGTATGGATGGATTTTATTACAGGATATATTGATCAGTTGTAAAAGTTATGTACAGTACTTTATAGGATATATTTAACAGTTTTACAGGATATGCAACAGTTTACAGGATCTATTAATACTTTTTAGTTTGTTGTTTTTTACATGGTATAAGTAATATGATGAAGGAAATTACTTTATAGGATATATTTAACAGTTTTACATGATAGAGGTATTATTTTACAGTATATGTCCAATTGTTTTCACAGATCTGTTGTTATCTGGAATATTTGATTGTCTGCATTTGTTGTGGTGTCTTACATTGTTTATGATTCATATTTACAGTTTGTATGCAATGGATTTTGACTTAAATGAAGATCTGGGAAGTGATATTTCTGTAGCTAGTGTTCTTCAAGTTGATCAAGTTGTAGAAGATAGAGTTGTACGTGAATGGGATTTGAATGTACAACCTGAGATTTTGAATGCAGAAGTAGAACCAGAAGTAAGAGAGGGGTCAGGAGAATCTGAGATTCATCAATTTGATTTGAATGTAGAACCAGAACCGAATGTAATTTTAGATACAGTAAGACAGCGATCAGGAGAGTTAGAAGTTGCTGAAAACCAGATAGTTAGTGCTCCTGTTGTTGGGGATGATTTTGATTCTGTTGAGGAAGCGTATGATTTCTGGAAAATTTATGGTTTTCAGACTGGTTTTGGTGTCTGCAAGAGGACATTTCACAAGAAGGGGGGGAATGTGGTTGATTTCAGATTTGAATGCACTAAGTTCAGAGAAAAACGCGAAAAAGTGGAAGAAGGAGAGCCTTTTCCAGAGAGGCGGAGGCCTTCTGGAAACTCAAACTGTAAGGTTTTCTTGAAGATTAAATATTCTCAGTTGACTGGATCTTGGAGAGTAGACAAGTTGTTTCTGGAGCATAACCATGAACTGACTCCCGGTTCATCCTTTCTCATTCCGGGTTATCGGTATATTCCAAAGAGATTCAAGGATATGCTCGAATTTAACTCAGATCAAGGGTTGTCGCCAGCAAATAACATTGAGCTGGTGTTAAAGATGGCTGGTGGTTATTTTAAGGGAACTTTTACACGAAAGGATGCTCGAAACCACATTGATAATTATAAGAGGGGCAAATTGAGGGCTCTTGGTGGGCATGATGCTAATTTATTAGCGGATTATTTCGAGAAGAAGCAGCTGTATGATTCAAATTTCTGGTATACATACAAGCATACAAATGATGCTCATTTATGGAATATTTTCTGGGCCGATGGACGAGGTCGTGCAGCCTACAAATATTATCATGATGTCGTTGTTATGGATGCCACATACCTTACAAATAGGTAATATTTATTGATATCAATTTTCCAGTATTTATCTAATTGTTGTACAGGTTATATACATTGCTTTTACAGGATATATGAATCAAGTTCAAAGGGTATGTACAATATTTTGCAGTATATATTTAACAATTTTACAGGATAGGTGCAACAGCTTACATGATCTATGCATTGTTTTTCTTGTATTCTGTTTTACATCATATGTACTGTATTTTTACATTATATATTCTTTAGTTTACAGGATGTATGCATTTGTCTTCACATATCTCTTGTTATCTGAATATCTGATTTTACCGAATATTAAAAATTGTTTTCCAGGTATGATATGGCGCTTGTTCTGTTTGTTGGTGTCAACCATCACTGGCAGACAGTAATTTTCGCTTGTGCTCTACTTGGAAGAGAGACTGAGGAGGACTATAAATGGTGCATGGAGAAATTCGTAGCTTGCATGAACGGTGTCAAGCCTGGCGGTATCCTGACAGATCAGTGCCCAAGTATTGAGAAAGGCGTTCGTCATGTTTTGGGAGATGACACTGTCCATAGGTAATGCTTTCAGTGGTTTATATTTGCAATATTTATCTAAGAGGTTTACAGGATATGTACATTGTTTTACAGGATATAGGAATCAAGTTTGGATGTTATGTACAGTAGTTCATAGGATATACTTAACATTTTTACAGGATATGTGCAGCAGTTTATAGGATTGATGCATTTTGTTTTCTTTTATTGTTTTTACATGATATGGTGAATAGTTTTACCCTATATAGGCATTAATTTACAGGATATATCCAATTGTTTTCACAGTTGTCTTGTTAGCTGAATGTCTGGTTTTACTGATTAGATACTATTTCCTCCACCAAATAGGTACTGTGCTTGGCACATTCTTCATAAATTACCGAGTAAATTCGGTGGGCAAGATGATAAGGAGGCTTTAACCTATTTGGTTAAGGCAACAGTATACGAAGCAAAACTCCATTGGATTTTGAAGAAAATTGGAGGAAGCTGATGGTGGAAATTGGGTACGAAGATGCACCGTGGTTTAAAAGTATATTCAGACAGAGGCGTAAATGGGTGCCAGTTTTTTTGAATGACAGATTTTGGGCTGGTATGAATACCACCCAAAGGGTTGAGAGTATGAATGCCTTTTTTGATAATTATCTCCGGTCTAAGGCAACACTGGCTGAATTCGTGGTCAATTTTGAGTCTGGTTTGAGTAGGATTTGGGAGAGAGAGCATTTTATGGACCATAAGGACAAGACCACAACACCCGTGTTGATTTCTGATTTAGAATTTGAGAAACAATTTTGTAGTTTATACACGAATACGATATTCTATAGGTTTCAACACGAGGTTAGACAATCTGTGAATTTAACTTGTGTTTTTAAACTGCAACTGGAAGACTCTACAAAGGTTTATGAAGTTCAAGATATTTTTGGAAATATCTTTGAGGTACAGTACAAGGATCAGCTGAAAGAAGTTTTTTGTATTTGCAAAAAATTTGAGTCTTCTGGTATTGTTTGCGCTCACTCGATCATGGTTTTGAAGCATGAGAAACAATTGCATCTTAATGATAAGTACTTGGTTGATCGATGGAGGAAGGACAAAATTCGATTTGATTTGATTCCTGCTGCATGTCCTGATGGTGGCAGTGTTGAAATTAATAGGTAACAACTGAAATTTTGAAGGATTTACTTACTATTTTTACAGTATTGGTGTTGATGTGGTTTTGTATTCTTATGTGAAATCATGTTTCAATTTCTTGCAGGAGGTATGATCTGACAAGGAAGATGAATCCAATAGTTGAAGATTTCCTCAACTTTGGTTGTGTCAGTGATGACAATGAAAATAAAGTTCTCAATGGACTAGAAGATCTTCTAAACAGACTAAAAGATTTACTTTTGAATATTGCAAAAAAATGATTTTTTAATTGTTTGGTATTGCACTTCTTTATTATGTTCCTTATTTCATTTTTATTTGTTTCAGGAGATGTTGAACAGGTTGTAGATGGTACAAGTGCAATTGATAATGGTGGATCTGGAGGAAGGGCTTCTAGAGGGAGGGGAAGTGGTGCATCAAGAGAAGAAGTCTGTGATGGTTCAACAGTCCCCAGAAAACGAGCCAGAGGTAGAGGGAAAGGTATTGCAAGAATCTTTTAAAGTATTGTATTAAGTTTTTTACAGTATTTGTAGAAGTAATTTGCAGGATTCACATCACTGTAAATATTTTGACAGGCCAGGCGGTAATTGGTCAAACAAATTGTGATGTAACTTCAACTGGCACAACTACAGGAAGAGGTAATACTGTAATTAATTTGTATAGTTGTTAACATGTTTTTTCAGTATTAATTGTACGATGTTATTGTATTTGTTGAAAGTTTTGAAGTATTGTCCTGTCTTGTTTACAACATTTGTGTAAGTAATTCACAGGATTTGTGCTAGTAATTTACAGGATTGAAACAATTGCATTTTGGCTTGTTGTTGGCATATTTAATCTTCTTCATAATAATTTACTTGTTATATTAGGTGATCCAATCACTCATGATTGGGATGCACTCATTGCTAGACTTGGTACAAATCAAGCTGTAATTCATGAAAGAAATGGGGAGTCAATGCCTGGTTCTGTTGGTAGAGGTATCACATATCTTGTATATATTGTGTTGTTTATTGAAAGATTTTACCACATTAGTCTCTTATATTTACAGTATTATTATTACAGGTGAGCAAATTCTTTTGCATCCTTCGTCAAGTAATCATGAAGAAGTGAATACCACTGCCAATGAAGTACTAAATTCTGCACCATTGATAAATATATTGCCACCGCAGAAATAAAAAAGAAAGGGACGACCACCGAAACATGCTTATAAGAACCCGATGGATGTAAATGTGAAGAAGAATCGCACACAATCAATAGTAGGGAATAAATAGTAGGCAATAAATAATTTTTTGAAGATATAAGGGAGTAATATAATTTTTATGAGAAAAAAATGTAATTTTCAAGATTTTTTTTTCCAGTGAGATGTTTGTAAATACATTTGTTTGTTTTTTTAACATTGTTGGATGTACAAAATTATATGTTTGCAACTGGCAATTTAGCTGTTGATTTAGATTATTTGTTTGCATTGTTGAAAATAAATTAATTCAGATTTCATTGTTAAAAGTAAAATGATTAATAATATAAATTAATAAATAGGTTGTATAACTTTTATAGAATTAAATTACATGATTATTCATCATATAAATTGGTGGAATTAATAAATGGGAATGTTTTATAACTTTTATAGAATTAAATTACAAGATTCATTACTTAATTTACAGTTTTCTTATTGAATGAATTTGTCTACAGTTCTGTCAAGTTCAGTTTCAACTGAAGACGATTAGTATTGTGGTCCTCAAATTATTAGAATTTAAACACTAGAAGTTATACTTTGCGCCATTTCATTCACACCATTTCATATGATCAAACTATATCACCCTAACTAAAACTATATAACACTCTGTTATATATGAACCGTTGCCATTTGCGTCATTTTCCGACTGGAGTCCGACTAAACCCCGACTGGAGTCCAACTAAACCTCGTCTAAACCCTACTCTCTCTCTCTCTCACTCTCTCACTCTCTCACACTCTCGCAAAATCTCTCAGTCTTATTCAAAATCTCTCGGTGCCGACTGGATCGCCATTTCCCTCTCTCACTCTCGCGATTATCACTCTCTCACTCTCTCGCTGTCAATCCATCCCCAGTGGATCGCCATTTCCCTCTATCCCTACTGATTTCTCTCTACTGTCAGTGGATCTTATTTCTCTCCCACTTTGCGATTTGAAGAAAATGAAGAAAACAGCGAAAGGTTGTGAGATTTTACTGTATTTTCATCAGATTTTGAGATATTTTACTTTATTTTACTCTATTTCCCTACTGATTTCTATCTATCGCCACTGGATCTGATATTTTACATTAATGCACTGATATTTTACAGTAATGCACTGATATTTAAATCGCTTTGTCTTTATTTTCATCAGTTTGTTAGTGAAATGGGAGAAATTGTTATTTAAATCGTTACACTTGTTAATTTCAAGTTTCCATTTGTTAATTTTAAAGTATTGATTTGTTAGGGTTACAGTATTTCTCAGATTTTGTTTTTTTGATCTTTTAGTTTTATACTAATACACTGATATTTTAAAGTATTGATTTGGTATTTCACAGTATTGATTTGTTAGGGTTACAGTATTTCTCAGATTTTACTTTTTCAATCTGTTATTTTCATACTAATACACTGATATTTGAAAGTATTTCACAGTGTTGATTTGTTAGAGTTACAGTAATTATTTTACAGATTTTTTGATCTAATGTTTAATGAAAATTTGTTTTTCAGATGCATCGGAGAAAGGAACTCGTTCTTCTCCAAGATTTGCTAGTAAGAAGTCCAAAGGTAAGTGTTATTCTTTACAGTATGCAGTATAATTTTGTCAAGTTTTGTGATATTGTTTTTTTACAGATCAAATGAAACATTCAAATAAAGGAAAGGGTAAATCTGCAAAGGTTATGTATTAGTGAGTTGTAAAGGTTAGGTATAGTACTTATAAGATATATTTAACAGTTTTATAGGATATATGCAAATAGTTTACAGTATGTATGCAATTTTTATTACAGGATGCAATTTATAGGTTATTTATAACATTTGTACAGGATATGTGCAAAAGTTTACAGTATTAACTTTGGTTAATCATATTTACAGGATCTGTTCAGTAGTGTTATTTTACATTATTCATTGGTAATTTCACATTATTGTCAGAGTTATTTCACAGTATAGTAAACAAACTCTAAATTTTTTCTCAGATGCACAAAAGAGAATGAAGACGGGGAAGGGGAAAGATGCTGTCAATAAAGATTCTCAGGTTCAACAAGGTATTGCTTCTTATTTTTCTTTAAAAGATTATTCACAGTTTGTGCTTACATCATTTTTTAGTAATTTAACAGTAAATCTGTTTAACAGTTGTATTAGAGGATGCAATTTATAGAATACACAGAACTATTTTACAGGATATGTGGTACATTTTACAGTATTCATTTTGATTATTAATAGTTACAGGATATGCTTGCCAGTAAGTTTAGCAGTTTGTTAAAGGTTGTATTACTCAGTTCTAAAGGTTATGTACAGTACTTAATAGGATAAAATAATATTTTTACAGGAAATATGTCTTAATTTTACAGTATATATCTAGTAAGTTTACAGTATGGATCCAATTTATTGGAGTATGCAATTTTATAGGATATATAGAACTATTTTACAGGATATGTGTAATATTTTACAGTATTCACTCTCTTGAATCATAGTTACAGGATACATGCAGTATTTATCTAGTAAGTTTACAGTATTGATGCAGTTTGTTAAATGTTGTATTACTCAGTTCTAAAGGTTATGTACATTACTTAATAGGATATACTTAACATTTTTAAAGGATATGTGTGTTAATTTTACAGTATATAGCTTGTAAGTTTACAGTATGGATCCTATTTATTTAAGTATTCAACTTATAGGATATATAGAACAATTTTACAGGATATGTTGACCATTTTACAGTATTCACTTTGTTCATCATAGTTACAGCATACAGTATTGATCTAAAAGTCCAGTATTTATCTACTAAGTTTACAGTATTGATCAAGTAAGTTTACATTATTTATCTCACTACAACTTTGTTTTTGTTTTGCAGCCAAGAAATTGGATAGATATGGCATAGTCACCAACAAATGTGTTGTTGACGTTGCCATGACATTTATCCACGGTCAAGTTTTTCACAAATTGACCGTGGAACATCGCCAGCTCCTGTTTTCCACACCCTTCCTCCATCTTTTTGTAATTCCCAAAAAATTGCAAGTGTCCAATGCGATATTGCATACCATTTTAACAAAATATAACAATGACCACGGTTATTTTGTTTTTCAAGAGAAAAAACTGTACTTCACCTCTGGAAGTGTATCACACTTCATTTGTCTGCCGTCGAAGGGTGACGTTGTTGACCTAAGTCAGGTAAGGAATTCAACGTCACTTCTTCGTGAGAAGTATTTTGGGACAAAATCCCAAATCAGGAGGCAGGAGCTGGAAAAAGTGATTGTTCAACTTCTAGACAGTGAGGCATCAACACCAAGAGATGTGGTTTCTCTCTTGGTGTTGTATTTGTTTACAACAATTCTGTTCCCAAACACTGCTGGGAGTGTCCCTCTGCATCTGTTCAGGTACGCAGAATTAATATGGAAGTTGATATCTTATATAATCTTTTGAATTAATTCTAATATAGTATACCTCAACCTTTTTCAGGTACGCCGAGCGTCTTGAACATTTGCCAAAATACAACTGGGGTGCAGCAGTTTATAACATGCTGCATACCCACATTGCGAATGCTGCCATGTGGTGCAAACTTCAAGATATGTCAGATGTTGACATGACAGATGACGAACCAGAAAGCCAGACGCAGACATCAGCGAGGGAAAGTGGCTACCTGCCAGGCTGTTCACTGGCACTAATTGTAAGTTTTTTTGCAAATATATAATTATAATTTTGATACACTAATTTTATAGGATATATATCTTAATTTTACAGGATTAATGCATAGATTTTACAGTATTCACATTGGTTATGTACAGTGCTTTATAGAATATATTTTACAATTTCACAGGATATATCCAACATTTTACAGTATTTAGATGATGAGTTTACAGTGTGGGTGCAGTTTAGTACATGATGCAATTCATAGGATATATATCTTAATTTTACAGGATTCATACAGTAGGTTTATAGTATTCACATTGGTTATGTACAGTGCCTTATAGGATATATTTCACAGTTTTACAGGATACATGCAACCATTTTACAGTATTTACATGATGAGTTTACAGTATGGGTGCAGTTTAGTTTCAGGATGTAATTCATAGGATATATATCTTAATTTTACAGGATTCAAAGAGTAGGTTTATAGTATTCACATTGGTTAATCATAGGATATATATAACAATTTGTTTTGACTTTTTTATTTCTTTTCAGGTGTGGTTTTATGAGCAAACTGGCTTTGAGAAGATGAGAAGCTCGACATGACACATTCCCCAGTACCTGGACTGGTACAACGGGTTATGTAATAAAGTCAAGAGGCCGAATTTTGAAAGGCAGCTGTTTACCATTTCAGCATCAAACATACAAGAATTGCAGTGAAACCTTTTATGGCAGAGGAACCTTTGAAGGAGAAAGGTTTTGTCGCTGCCAATTACTTGGAATTTGTGTGTGATCCTGTAAAATTCCAAAGTGTTCGTAATACGCCAACCTTCGACATGTTGTTGGAAGTCACTCCAGTTTTAATGAAATTTGGAGTTGTACCCTGCCAATATCTGCGGGATTCCATCAACGATCTTAATCCGAAGATAGTGTACATTGTTTCAAGTTTTCCAAAACTTGACGATATCGAACCTGAAGTGATGGATAAGATCATCAAAGATGCAGATGAAATTATCTTGAGGTATTCAGCAAAGAAGTTGGCAGTTGAGAACAAGACTCCGGAAGAAAAATGTAAGTTTTACTGGATTCAGTTGGTTATTTTACAGTATACATAAGTTTTTTTACTGGATTGTCTTTGTCATTATACAGTATACATATTCTGAAGGTAAAATATTGTAAATGAAAAAGATTCAAGAGAACACATTGTTGTTTTACTGGATTCACCTAGTTATTATACAGTATACATACATTTGTTTTACTGGATTGACTTTGTCTATTCTGCAGGTAAAAGGAAGAGGTTGGACTTTGACAGCAGTCCTGAAGTTAAAAAAAGATATGAAAGGCGAACAAAGAGAGTACATGATACAAGCCAACCTACATTTAGCCTACAAATGGATCTTACACAGAGCCAGAGTCAACCAGAAAGTGCAGAGGTTCAACAAACTGGTCTAGATAGTGATCGTGTACTAGTAGAAAGTGTAGAGGAGAGTGAAGAGGATGCAACAGAAGAAGATGACAGGCAAGTTGGTGATGAGAATGACAAGGACAGTGAGGAGAGTGAGGAGAGTGGAGATGACAGGGAAGGTGGTGAAGAGGATGCAAAAAAAGATGTCAAGAAGGTGGTGAGGAGAGTGAAGAGGAGAGTGAGGAGAGTGGAGATGATAGGGAAGGTGGTGAAGAGGATGCAAAAAAAGATGTCAAGAAAGGTGGTGAGGAGAGTGAGAATGTTTTGGAGTCAGAAGAAGTGAATTTGGGGTCAGAAGAAGTGAATGTTGAGGACAGAGCAGAAGATGTAATAGTAGAAAGTGCAGAAGAGAGTGAAGAGAATTTTGTTCGACGTCCATCTTTTTTTGATATTACAAGCACAGCTGAGCAGGTTTTTATTCTGATATTTTGTTTTATTGACCTCAAAGTTGTACATTATTCATATTGTTGTTTTATAATGTGATTGTACAGTATACATACAGTAATTTTAAAATATTTATTTAATTTATTGAAGAATTTGTCGCTTCAGCCGTATGTGGGGGGCAACTTTCTGGATAGAATACAAGAAGAAATTGTCCGCCGTGCGAAAGTGGGTCCAGAGCATCAGAGGTTTTTATTCTGATATTATTTTCTATTATTTATTTATAGTATGTTTTACATTTGTAACATACTTATTTTACCAGTATTCATTTACTTTCTTTATAATATTCACATAGCTGTTTTAAAGTATTGACTGATGGTTTTTATACAATTTGTTTTAGGATGCACTACAGGGAAGGTTGAATACCATTCCAGAAGAAGTTGCAGGAGAAGATGAGGTTTTTATTGTTTTTTATTAATTATATTACTTTTCACAGTTGTAACATAGTTTATGTACAGTACTTAATAGGATATACTAAATATTTTTACAGTATATATCTAGTAAGTTTACAGTATGGATCCAATTTATTAGAGTATGCAATTTTATAGGATATATAAAACCATTTTACAGGATATGTGCAATATTTTACAGTATTCACTCTCTTGAATCATAGTTACAGGATACATGCAGTATTTATCTAGTAAGTTTACAGTATTGATGCAGTTTGTTAAAGGTTGTATTACTCAGTTCTAAAGGTTATGTACATTCCTTAATAGGATATACTTATTATTTTTAAAGGATATATGTGTTAATTTTACAGTATATAGCTTGTAAGTTTACAGTATGGATCCTATTTATTAAAGTATTCAACTTATAGGATATATAGAACAATTTTACAGGATATGTTGACCATTTTACAGTATTCACTTTAATAAAATTTTACAGGATACATGCAACAGTTTACATGATTGATGCATTTTGGTACAGTATTTATGTAGTTGTTTAAGTCGATAACTTTGTTATTGTACATTATATATGTGGTCATTTTACAATGTTCACTCTTTTCATTTGAATAGCTTGTACAGCAAATATTTGATATTCGGGACAGCATGAGTAGCCAAGAAGGTGCCCTAAACCCAAAAAGTCAGGAGGTGGGCGTCACCGATGAAGATCAAGAGATTATTATTGATCTAGCAACTATGATTTTCTCCGATGTTGCTAGAAAAACAGTAAAACAGGAGATGTTGATGAAGAAGCAAGAGGATTTGAACAAAAACAGCAAAGGGTCTGACAAGGGATCTCAAAGTACTGCAGAGGTTGTGGAGAAAACGAAAGTACCGAGGAAGGGATCAAAACGAGAAGTAGTGCCGAAAGGAAAGGGGTCAAAACCACCTCCAACAAAAAAGCAGAATGTGCGAAGGGGGGTGCAAAGGAGGGCAAGGGGGGGGTGCAAAGGAGGGCAAGGGTCATACTGCCAAAGTCACAAAATACAAGTGAGGATGAACTAAGAGATCAACTTCAGGATTTTGTGGTTGAACCGTCATACTTACCACCATTTAACCTCACTCATCAAACTTGGCAAGAGATTGAAGGATTAGTACCTCATATAATAGACAATTACACACATCCTAAACCCTTAACTTCAATCATGATGTTACCGAATAGAGTCATCAGAATTCTTTGTTTTGTGATGGAGGTGACCCAGATGCCGAAAAGCCTCCACCTATAAAAAGATTTGGGTACCAACATAGGGAGAAGTTATCAAGTGAGGTCATCATGATACTTGATGACTGGTGGGTCAAGGTCAAGAACAGGAGGCTCATAGACAATGAAGAAGCTTTTCGCCACAGTCCAGGAGGCTTTCATTGCAGATTGACAGCAATAAAAGACTTGATGTATCCTGACCTGCCAGTTAGCAGTGAGGTATGATTTGTACAATATTTTACATTATTTACTTGATAGTTTTAGAGTATTTATCTGTTATTTTACAGGTTTCATGCAATAATTTCATTCTATTTATTTTTCATTTCATGGATTGAATCTGCAGTTTTGATGTAGTGGTTTCACAAGATTCATGTAGTCATTTTATAGGATATAAATGTAACAATTTACAGTATGGATGCACTTTATAACATGATGCACTTTATAGGATACATATCACAATTTTACAGGATATGTGACACAGTTTACAGTATTCACTTTAATAAGTTTACAGGATCTGTTTAACAGTTGTACTAATTCAAAATTCCAGTATTTATTAACTAAGTTTACATATTATGGATTGATTTTGCAGCTTGTCGATGTGGTCCTTGGTGTGATGCAATTTGAGACTCCGGTGAGGGCAGGATGGTTTTTTATTTCTCCATATTTATCCGTAAGTTATGGTGTACTTTTGTATATTATGAATTTAATTTTGAGACTTTAAATTTTCAAATACCTCACTAATATTTTGATGTTTGTGTTTTTTGTGTATTGCAGATAATCATGCATGATTATGATGAACGAGCAGCGCTCAGGGCCATTCCGCAGCTGTTTACCGCTCAATTTGACACGATCAAATGGCTCTTCGTTCCGATATGTAAGAAGAAGCATTGGGTTGTTGTTGCTGTCGATGTTCCTGGTGTGAAGATTCACTACTACACCTCTGCTGGTGGAGAAGATGGATATCTGGAGTACCACTGGCACACGATCAAGTGGCTGAGAGAGTTCCTTGCCTGGAGGACTTGTGAGTGTTTTATTTAAAAAGTTTCAGTTAATTTACAGGTTGTATGCAATTAATTTACAGGATTATGACTTTTAGTGTGCCTGAAATTTGATGATATCCTTTTTTCTATCAGCTAACACGGCTTGGAAAAATCTCGACACTACTCGAGTGAATGGCCCTCAGCAGGTAGAAGGTTCGCAGGACTGCGCGATTTTTGTGTTGCGCTATGTCTACAACCTGATAACCGAGAGCGCTATCAATTTCACGCAGGTAATTTTATTAACTTTAACATTTTATAGTATATGTGCAATTTATGTGTAATTTTACATGATAAATTTCACAGGATACAAATTATGTGCAACTGTACTGTGATTAGATTTAGTTTACAGCAGATGTGCAACTGTACAGGATACATATCACAATTTTACAGGATACATAGTGCAATTTTACAGGTTACATAATTTAAGCAAAGTTTAGTTTTACTGTGATTCAATTTGGTTACAGTATTCTTTTACTGTGATTCACTTTAGTTTACAGCATATGTGCCATTTTACAGGATACATCTAAAAGTGTTACAGGATATATGGGACAATTTTACAGGGTACATATAACAATTTTAGATTACAGCTTATGTGCTATTTAACAGGATACATCTAAACATTTTACAGGATATATGGGACAATTTTACAGGGTACATATAACAATTTTAGATTACAGCTTATGTGCTATTTAACAGGATACATCTAAACATTTTACAGGATATATGGGTCAATTTTACAGGGTACATATAACAATTTTAGATTACAGCATATGTGCAATTTGACATGATAAATTTCACAGGATACATCAACAATTTTGCAGGATACATATAACAATTTTGCAGTATGTTGCTTTGATTGTTTGCATCTGATAATGGTTCATAACTCCAATATTTAACTTTGCTTATTTTTTTTTTTTTTTTTTGCAGGATGATATATCAAAAGAGCGTGTCGTTCTGGCGATGAAACTTCTCACTCATCCGAACAATGTGCACCAGAGGGTAATGAAGTGAAGTGAATTTTATGATGATGATGTGCTTGTGAACATGATGATGTGCTTGTGAACATGATGAAGTGATATGCTTGTGAATTTTTTTTTGTTGAATTTTATGATGATGTGCTTGTGAACAGTATGATGTTACAGTATGTTATAGTATGATGTTACAGTATGTATAGTATGATGTGAACAGTATGATTTTACAGTATGTTATAGTATGATGTCAGTTTTATATTTTGCTATTATCATATGTCAATTTATAGTTTGCATCTGCTAATTTTACAGTATGTAAGCCTTATTTTACAGTATGTCAGTTTATTCTGTGATTAATATATGTCGGTTTTATAGTTTACATCTTCTAATTTTACAGTATGTAAGCCTTATTTTACATGATATAGATCTATATACAAATATTAATAATTGAACAAAAAAGAGAAATACGAAAAAAATAAAATAAAAATATAAAATTTGATGCAAAAAAATTAATTTTGCACAATTTTAGGTTTGTTTGTGAAACCTTCTAGAAGCCGTCAATTTTTCAAGTACAACCGGAAGTACAGTGGCTTTGCAAGTTGCTAACTGTTTGCAACTAACTTGGGGACCACTTCCAACTAACTTGGATTGTTGGACTTTTTAACTTCTTATTATACATGATGTGTCGTTGAATTTACAGTATTGGTTGCAGAGTTTTACAGTATTCGCGCAAGGCAAATGACAGTTTTTTTGGGGATAATCCGGGGATTGAAGCTTGGGGACAATTAGTCGGGTCCTAATTTGATACATAAGTTATTATAATAAATTCTGGAAATTTTATTATATTGAAATATTTTGCGATCCTAAAGTTTTGATATCTCTTTATATATAAAGTTAGAAATAAATATTAATAATGTAAAAATAACTGAGATACGTTCTCATTAATTTCATACAAAATTATTTTATGCCACATCTATGATACACAATATTAAGGGTTGAGATTAATAACGTGTGAAATAATAATAATTAGTATTAAGGAATATTAGGATATGAGAACAAGTAAATATTCTAATTAGAAGTATGTTTATTCACTAGGTTCGATTTTTAAAGATTTAGGAGACGTAAGAGACGATCAGGAACTTACTCAGAGATCAGGTGCGGGTTTCCTGGACTTTGTAAAATTATTACTTATCGTTTTGTGTGCATTTATTTTTATATAGTTGAATTATGCATGTTGAATTCGAACAACCGTTTGACTTTGTTAGAAAATATTAGGATCGGATTATTCGTTTGATTAATGGACTTATGGGATGTGTTGTGTTGAGTTAATATACGTGATGTGAATGGATAAGTAAAGTGAACAGGGGCGAGATGTTTGCATATTGAGATGTATACATTGGGTCCGGTGTTCGACTAGACCCCTCATTAACGTGGCATCGGTTAGACTTCCCGTCACGGGTCAAGACCTAGCGTAGGGTGGACTCCCCGTCTAGTGAGACAGCCTCTCACTGTTGGTTGGACTTCCCAGTGAGTTGGCGGCCTCCCATTATTGGTTGGACTTCCGAGTGAGTGGCGGCCTTTTAATGTTGGTTGGACTTCTCATTGGAATGACAAGATAAATTAATGGACTAACGGAAAACTTGAAAGAAAACGAAAGTGTTTATGATCGTAGGATTACATGGCATTAGAAACGCATGAGCATTTATTATTTATTTCATTTTCATGCTTTTGAGAATCAAGTTAATTTTACAAATTTTGGGACTGGAACTGAATCCCACACTGAGAGAATGTTCGAATCTCTCACCCGTTCCACTGTTATGTGGGTTTCAGGTAATAAGGAGAAGGCGCCAGAACAAGGTCGTGAGTAAA